>CM019698.1:1197185-1244685 GCA_009760885.1 Achatina immaculata
CAGGAATCCAGTCTTTGTCACATGTTTGGGGCCAACGAAAGAGCTCATCGGAGTTGGTATCCTTGATGCTCGGTTGGTTTCTCTGCGAGTTTCAGTAACGATATCTTTTTTTCCCATCTGGATTCGCCTCTAGATAGGTCCCAGGATAAGATTGTTAGCCTTATGCTCAACTCTCCCGGTACATTATATACAGATTATATATATATATATATATATATATATATATATATACATATATTTTATACAGATACACAAAAAGTTATAAACAACATTCTCTACAGATAAACATACGTATCTCTCTTCATTAGCTTTGATATATATTTATATATCTCTCACTTAGCTTTATTTATATCTCTCTCACTTTGCTTTGATATATATATTTATATCTCTCTCACTTAGCTTTGATATATATTTATATCTCTCTCACTTAGTTTTAATATACATATGTATCAAAACTAATCTTTCTTCGTATTACTACATTACTGTAATAGTAATAGTAGATACACAGAGTGTTAAAGATAGCAGTATCTGCAGATACACAAAGGTTTAGAGATATTATTCTCTACAGATAAAGTCAGAATTTGTTGAAGATATTGCTATTAATACAGGCTGTTGGGACAGTTTCCTTTCTATGAATTTAGGATATCAGACGCTGTTGGCGGGATCTTCAGCTGCCGTGCGTGTAGCGGTGCTCCTCCCGGCCAATGAAGAAATTTGCAAATGAGGTTGCCGCGCAGCATCACTGCGGAAAAGGTGGTAGAAAGGATAAAGCGAAGCAAACGGTCAAATCATGGCACCTCTGGTCTGGAGGTCGTCCACGTCCTGAGTGCAGTCATATCGGGTGAAATGCATGAACCGGCTTGTCCCAGAGGTTAAGACACTGCTGGCGAGACTCTTCAAATGCCGCGCGTGGAGTGAAGCTCCTCCCGGTCAAGGAAGAAATGCGGAAAAGAAATAAAGGTTGCTGTGCGGAGCCGATGAGAAAAAGTGGTGGAAAGTGAAGTTTAATCGGTATATCCAGTAGTATCGCTACGAGAGCTATACCACGGCGACTCTGCTCTAGAGGCCGCCCACGACCGAAATACACCTACACTGGTGAAATATGCCTAAACCGGCACACACCAGGGGTGGAACTCGATGGCTAGACATGTCATGCCACCTCCGCTCTAGAGGTCGGTAACGCCTGATAAACACCCATACTGGTGAATTTTGCCTAAACCGGCTCATACCAGGGGTGAATCTTGAAGGCTATGCATGTCACAGTATCTCTGTCCTAGAAGTCGGTCCCGTCCCAAACACGCCCATACTGGGAAATGCCTAAACTGGCTCAACCCAAGGGTAGAAGTCACTAGTGGCGAGGATTCGTCCTCCTGGACAAAAGCTCCATCCTGGTCACAACTAGGAAGGGTAGCGGCCACGACCGCAAAATGCTGAAGTCGGAGACACTGGACCAGGGAAGTCTAGATAGGCAACCACCTCTCACCCGGCGGAGATGTTTGCGTATCCTAATCACGCTGAGGTTTTCCGGTGAGAAAGTCCAACCCTGGACTGGATGGGCAACCACCTCTCACCCGGCGGTGATACACGGATATCTCAAAACACGTCGAGGTTTTCCGGTGAAAAAGCCCAACTCTGGCCTGGGTGGGCTACCGCCTCTCACCCAGCGGGGATGCACTGATATCCTAAACACGTCGAGGTCTTCCGGTGAGAAAGTCCAACCCTAGACTAAACTGGTGCAATGAAAACCACGGTGTCATGCAATCCCGCTTCCGAGACCCACGAAGAATACAGGCTAAAGCACTGTTATACTCTGAACACCTTGTGGTCCTTTCGTGGATCTCGTGTGATCTATTTTGGACCACACAGGGGACCACGGGACCTAACGAGGACCACAGGCGTGAATTCAGTAGGTTCACAGTGCGGTTTTTGGTGGTAGGAGTGAACGAAGAAGAAGAATAAGAAGGATATCAGACATACAGATTATACTGTTGTCTCACATACAAACTCAGCTGCCCTGTGTGGATAGTGAAGATATTATCATAGTCTGCTACCTGGTTTATGTACGGATTTATTGCTTCATGTTATTTCTTCGTCTCTGTTCAGCTTTTGTTCAGAGGAGGGTAGAGCTGAAACTTGAGAGGAAATATTTCTCTTCATGTAATAAAGAAACACCTCATATCTAACATTGCTTTATCTTGCCTGTTTCATATATACATCGTTGTGCCATTGTGGCATATAAAGCTTCGACATGTTCCTTTGTCTAAAGATCCCGAAATAGAACTTTGTTTCATTGTTCTACAAGAGAGAACAAAGGAATGGAAAGTACAAGAAGGCAGAGATGACGATCCTACGGAGCATGATAACTCATCTGTGTCTGGTAACATATGTTGTCTTTCTCGTGAGATCTACAAGGACACTGAAGGGATAACATAAAAACTAACGTTCAATGACACAGACCATATTGCTAACACAGAACGCGTACTCGACAAAGACAAATAGTCAGCCATATTGATTCAGGCAGGAAAGGATGCATGCACGCAGGAAACTCTCTACTGTAGAGAGCGGAACAACAACACATCTCCTTCAGATCATCAGAGGAAGTACCCCATCCCCCCTCAGACAACTGTTTCGGTCCTATTAAATTTTTTCCACTCACCGCTTCTCAGACCGTTGTTAGAGGAATATAATTTAACATCAAAGAAACATGTATTATTTGATAAGAAACATAAAATTCTATATTTAAGACCAGTGTTTCTCAAACATCTTTGGGAGCTTACATTTTTCTGTCTAGTAGAGCGATGACCATAGAGCGACACAGTAGAGATATCTGGTCATGTTAAATATGTTGTGACAGTCTTTAATGTATACACATAGTTCATTATGGAGAATTTTAAGTCTATATGGAGTACCATCTAAAATTGTCAACATCATTAAGGACTTCTACAGTGGATTTGTTTGTGCAGTCAAGACAGAGGAAGGGATGAGTGAATGGTTCCAGAATGAAACAGGTGTGAAACAAGGTTGTATACTGTCTTCTTTGCTTTTTGGAATTACAATAGACTTCATAATGAAAAAATGCTGCACAGGTAATATAGGTATTGAATGGGTACATGGGAGCCAACTAGAAGATCTTGATTTTGCTGATGACATAACTCTTATCAGTAACAATGTCAATTCCATGCAAGAAAAAAACAGATAGCCTGTCTTCACTGGTTAGCAGAATAGGACTTGAAATTAACAAAGACGAAACAAAATTAATTAAAACTCCCATTAGTCCAAATAATAGAGATCGTGTCATGTTAATTATTTTGTGACAGTCTTTAATGTTTGAGCTATACAAATCAGAGAGTTCTTGTCAAGTTAAACATGTTGTGACAGTCTGCTGTCTTGGAGCTATACCAATCAGAGAGATATTTGTTGAGGAGGCTAACCTTAGCCTGTAATCTGGTGTGTCCGAGCAGAATATTGAAGAAAATTATTTCTAAAAGGATTTTCCGTGTAATAAATATCGTTCTTAACATGGTGTAAGTGCTGGTAAAACTGAAAGTTGTCAGCTTTTTATATTCCACGCTGGTTCTTGGACGACTGTAGAAGTTTCGACACTGATTAAAAATGGCAAACATCAACAAAACAACTTTGACCGTCCTCGGCGTGGATGTCTGAATTATGATTCGCTTTTCTGGAACTGAGCAGTGAGAAAATAAGAAACTTGAGCAACTAACATCCAGTTTCTAACATCACTAACCCGTGAGACGAAGTGTTTTAGACGCTGTTAGATGTTAGGATTGTGTTAAAAAGCTATAAACAGTGAAACGAAGTGTTTTAGACGCTGTTAGATATTAGGATTGTGTTAAAAGTATAAACAGTGAAACGAAGTGTTTTAGACGCTGTTAAATGTTAGATTTATGTTAAAAAATCTTTCAAACAAGGAAAAGTCCTAAAAGTAAAAAACGATAGCAGTAGAGACAATTGGAAGACATAAATATACAGACTTGAGACAGATAGAAAACAAAAAGTAGGTGGACAACATAAGGAGAGAGACAGGAGACAGGAGAAAAAGACAAAGAGACAGGTAGGCAACATACGGAGACAGTAGACCGGTAGAAAACAGAATGAGATAGACAGCAAACAACATCAGGAAACAGACAGGAAACAGATAGAAAACACAAGGCAACAGGCAGGAGACAAGTAGAAAACATAAGGAAACGAACAAGGGACAGGAGGACAACACAAAGAGATGGACGAGAGCCAGAGAGAACAAATAATGTAATGTAAAGAAGAGATATGGTTGTAATTAAAAGAGGAAGTTAGTGATACATGGCAGGTGCCTTACTGTAGCATCTCACATGAGAGCCAGGAGCAGGCCAACAATTCTAGGAGTCATGACCCAGAGCCTTTCGCCCTTCCCCCGCCCAAGATCATTTCTCAAGTCTCTACTGAAGGCGCAGATTTGTGTGTGTTAAGTTGTATAAACACTGAGAGCACGATAATGATATCTTGAGAACCTTTCTCCTGAACTAGAAACTTTAGATCACGTCAGCAGCGATTTGACATAAGACACGCCTACTCATGTAGGAAAATATTTTTGTCGTTATGACATTTAGTACAGAAAAGTCTTGTCTCTGTTAAGTTAGGCTATATCTTGCGGGGAAGAGGGGAGGGCACATTACCTGCAATGTATACATGAAATGTATGTCAGTTTTATCGATTTGGTTATGAACGAGGCTGTAGTGTCAGAGGTGGATCTTTCTGTAGATGTATCAATCAAAACTGACGAAAACACTGTTCTACTCTCACCTTGCGCCATCTAGTAACAGGCTGTTGTGTAATACTGCCGCCTGTCCAATGAAACGATGGTTTGCTTGTTCTGTTATTGTGATACCAAGACTTGATAAGTAATGTAACCACCCATTCTCCACAATTACATTCTCTGCGAGTAGTCGGTTCATTCATTCATTCATTTGCATGTCCCTTGCGGAACTTTGCGTCCCAGACATCACTCCTGTAGGCCTCTCGATGTGGGTTTCTTGGTATATTTCCGGAAGATAGTTTACCATTGCCTTCCTTCCGGGCAGTGACTGTACTAGTCAGTGATCATAGCCATTGTCCCTACAATGAGATCATCTGCCTACCATCATAGAATGGTGACCATAACCAACAGTATCTGTCGGCTGCTCTTCCTTTCCATCCACCACCAGCTCCCTTGGCTTAGCGTCACCTGATCACTGGACTATACGGGTAGTATAGTATGCTAGTAGTAGGTAAACCAACAATTGTTCACTGTCACATTTTCCATGGGTGGCAGTAGCTATACCACCCAGTGTTCTCTGTCACAATTTCTGTTGGTAGTAGGTATACCATATATTCTCCATGATCATATTCTCTGAGTTAACATATAAACCACGTATTTTAAACTGTGCTGGTAGAGAGGAAAACATGCAATGTCAACTGTTCCATCCTTTGTGGTTAGTATGACAATCATACTTTGTATAATAACCTATACAATAATTTACATTTAATACATGTAAAGTCATAACAGTTTCTTTCAGTGCTTTTCCTCCATCGTATCCGGTCTCTTATCCGACCATTTTATATTTTTGTTCTTTTTCTTTCTCTTTTCCATTGTGTTTTCTCGTTAGAATGGTCTTAACTTCGCATTTTAATCTCAGAACATGGAGACTAACTAAATGATTTCATGAACAGGTCAGCTTTTTATCTCAGAATACGAGGGATACTTTCACACTTTATTTCAGAATAAGAGGGATAAGTTTCACACTTTATTTCAGAATCCGAGGAATAAGTGTCACACTTTATCTCAGAATACGAGGAATACGTTTCACACTTTATCTCAGAATACGAGGGATACGTTTCACACTTTATCTCAGAATACGAGGAATAAGTGTCACACTTTATCTCAGAATAAAGGATAAATGCCACACTTTATCTCAGAACACGAAGACTAAGTGTCGCCTTTTATCTCAGAATACGAGAGATAAGTGTCACATTTCATCTCAGAATATGAGGAATAATTGTCACACTTTATCTCAGAATACAAGGGATAAGTGTTACACTTTATCTCAGAATACAATGGATAAGTGTCACACTTTATCTCGGAATACAAGGGATAAGTTTCACACTTTATCTGACACTGATCTCGTCGTAAGTTGTAATCTGAACAATATTGAATAGAATCTTCTGTGGGCGATTTGTTCAGGTAAATATTAATTACCACACAACGTTCTATAATTTGTTAGTTTCTAACATGTTATTACTAAATCATCCAAGTACCTATACACCAAACCACAATGGACGTCTGTCTTTACTGACAGATCATGAAAAAGGAACATATGGAAATGAAGGAGCAGAATTCCTAAAACTAAGGCAAAATATTACAAGAAAAGATAAATCATTTCGTACTGGAAAAGCACAACAAACTATAGAGTACAACCACAAGCAATACTAGAATCCATAAGGACACTGCATGAACAAAGACTCAAGAACACAAACATGGTGTTCCTATGTGACTCAGATCAGTTCTCAAACCATCCAAGATGGACCCAGAAACCAGCTAACCAAGAAAGTGACTGAACTTCTGATCCAGCTGTCCCTTACCAGAAAACTGACATTACTTTGAAATCCTGCACATTGTAGTATTGGAGGAAGTTCAGACGTTGAGAAAGTTGCAAAAGAAGGCTCGAAAACAGAACATTTGTGACATTAACAAAATTAGTGAATGGATGCATCAGCTGCAGGGAATCTTGCTTACAACCGAGAGGGCTACAAGAGAGCTGTTAGAGAGGCAAAGTTTGGCAAGGGATATGCAAATGACTGACTGACTGACTAACCCACTATAATGTTATGTGACAGACTGTCTAAGCAGAGTTGGGAGTAATGATCTTCAATATCCCCAACATATTGTCCATCGGTACAGTCACGGCGAGTACAGTCTGAGAACATTCAACCACCTCATATTGTCCAAACCAAAGCAGTAATTAGGACTGATTGCTCCTAAGAGGAATTATAAACCAGCTCCTTTTGAAAGTTTAGAATAGTTGCATTTCATTAAAAGCAGAAATGAAGTATTTTCACTTCAAAATTATTATCGCCTCCAAACAGTCCATACCCAGGGTGGCCCACATGTCTTTGTCTAGATACGCCTCTGGATAGTTGATGCTATTTTCATCTTTGTGTTATTCTGCAGGACGTGATATCGTCAATAATACAAACATTAACCAGCCAAACAAATTTTGGGTTGTTTTGATACAAAACAAATGTATGTGTTCTTGACCCAGTTACGACCATGAACAAAACGTATGAATTGTTCTGACGCAAATAATTCAGTCAACAGATGATAATTTGATTAGTTTCCTTTATTGTCTGTCTCAGCGGGACCCATGACAAATCTATAAATAGAGAGACTCTTTCCAATAGTCTCTGTACAGTCTCTGAAGATTTCCTCACTCGCTGTCTGAATCTACCGACGTGAGTATAACTGTTCTGTGTGTGATGTACATGTAACACTGTGCTTGGTGTGAAATATATTTATATCCTTTTTATTTGTGTGAATTATGTTCATACTTTTCTTATTTGTGTGAATTACATTCATGTTGGTATTCATGATGTGAATTATGTTCATACCTTTCTTCTTGGTGTGAAGTATATTAATTCTGTTATTCTTGAAGTGAATTATGTTCAAACCTTTCTTCTTGGTGTGAAGTATATTCATTCTGTTATTCTTGAAGTGAATTATGTTCAAACCTTTCTTCTTGGTGTGAACTATATTCATTCTGTTATTCTTGAAATGAATTATGTTCATACCTTTCTTCTTGATGTGAATTACATTCATGCTGTTATTCTTGAAGTGAATTATGTTCAAACCTTTCTTCTTGGTGTGTATTAATTCATGCTGTTAATCTTGAAGTGAATTATGATCATACATTTCTTCTTGGTGTGAATTATATTCATGCAGTTATTCATGATGTGAATTATGTTCACACCATTCTTGATGTCTGTGAACTATCTTTATAATGCTGTCTTTGTGTTAGCATGGATTATGTTTATACGTTTCTCCTTTGTGTGAACTATGCTCCTATGGTTCTCTTTTGTGTGAACTATATTCATGTTGTTATTGTTGATGCGAACTATATTTACAAGGTTTTGCCAGATAGTCTATACCAAGCTATAAACTGAGGCGAAGAAGCTGTCCATTTTGACAAACAGTGACCCATGACTAGCATGCTTCAGTTAGGATTGGCGAACTATAGCATATCAAGACCCTGTCCCACCTCTCTGTCCCTACCCCTAATAACAGGCTTAGCCTGACTAACAGGGAAGGGTCGCCATAGTCTCCAAAGTGGTGGAGTCTGCTAAAGAAGCATTGCAATTCCCAGGTTAAACATGTTTAGATGCACTCCGGTACTGAAAACACTACCTTCTATAACCCGCACCCACACTGATACGATGATGTGCCTCAACATCTTAACAGCATCGGCTGCAAAGAACATCAGCTCGTAGTTACATGGAGATATAAGACAAGACAAGACAAGCTGTAAGCTGTAAAGGGTCTAGCTCTGTTTTAGGGAGATAGAAGACAAGACACGACAAGCTGTAAGCTATAAAGAACATGATCTAGTAGTTACATGGAGATAGAAGACAAGACAAGACAAGCTGTAAGCTGTAAAGGGTCTAGCTCTGTTACTGATCCTGGGGGGAAACCTCCAGGGTTAAAGTAAAAGAACAGTATTTCCACATCCTAGGTCGAAGGTAACTCAAAATACAGTATTGTCACATATTGGATCAGTGGTGACTGAAATTACAATACTGTCACATTCTAGATCAAAGGTGGCTGAAATTAAAATACTGTCACATTCTAGATCAAAGGTGACTGAAATTACAATACTGTCACATTCTAGATCAAAGGTGGCTGAAATTACAATACTGTCACATTCTAGATCAAAGGTGACTGAAATTACAATACTGTCACATTCTAGATCAAAGGTGACTGAAATTACAATACTGTCACATTCTAGATCAAAGGTGACTGAAATTACAATACTGTCACATTCTAGATCAAAGGTGGCTGAAAGCACACTATTGTCACATTCTGGATAATAGGCGACAGAAAGTACAGTATTGTCACATATTGGATGAAAGGTGACTGAAAGTACAGTATTTCGCATTCTGTATCAAAGGCGACTGAAAGTACAGTATTGTCACATAGTGGATCAAAGGTGACTGAAAGTACAGTACTGCCACACTCAGGATCAAAGATGTCTGAAAGTACAGTATTGTCACACTCAGGATCAAATATGGCTGAAAGTACAACATTGTCACATTCTGGATTAAAGGTGACAGAAAATACAGTATTGTCACACTCGGGATCAAAGGTGAATAAAATTACAGTACTGTCACACTCAGGATCAAAGATGACTGGGTTAGAGTGAAAATACTGTATTCCCACATTCTAGAAGAAAGATGACTGAGCTAAAGAAAAGTACAGTATCCCACATTCTAGAACAAAGATGACTGAGCTAAACATAAACTACAGTATCCCACATTCTGGAACAAAGATGACAGAGCTAAACATAAACTACAGTATCCCACATTCTGGATCAAAGATGACTGAGATAAAAATAAAGTACAGTATCCTACAGTCTGGATCAACGATGACTGAGCTAAATACAAAATACAGTATCCCACATTCTGGATCAAAGATGACTGGGTCTACACCCTTCCTGAAAATATGTTTTGGACACTTTTTAGACTATGAAAACCCTGTCACTCAATTACAGCATACAGAAAAAGATACATTATTGAATAACTTGGCATGAGAGCTATAGAATAGCTGAAAAACAACGAATCAGCAAGATGGAACGACATTTAAACAGAACTGATTAAAGAAGAAATTTGGTAAATAATGGGGACACATGGGATTTCCAACACATTTGATACAATTGATATCACTGCTGTATCTAGACCAACAGGCAGCAGTAAGAATAAATGGTGAAACAACATATTGGTTTGACATAAAACTAGGGATCAGTAAGGGTTACATAGTATCATCATACTTATTAAACTTGTATACTGAAAATATAATGGGGAATAGTAGAGAAGATTCAACCAAAGATCATTGCAATGCCATAAAAATTAGAGGTTATGATATATCAGAGATTAGATATGATGATGACGCAGTATTACTGTCCACAGCACAAAAAAGAATTGAAAAGGTAATTATGTCAGTCTGTAAGAACAGTGAAGAGCAAAACCTTTATCTTAGTGCAGTAATGCAAAGAAAATTAATTGATCACAACTGATTAAAAAAGTAGCAGATGAAAAATACATTATATATATATATATGAACCTTAAGTACCGAGGGCACATGGGGCTTCCGTAACGGTTTTCCACAAATGCCTGTCCTTTGCCTTTTTTTCTGCTCTTGCCCAGGTGAGTCTTCTATTGCTCAACATCCTTTCTGTTGTTCTTCTCCGTGTCTCTTTTGGTCTACCCTTACTTCTGTTCCTCTGTGGTATCCATCTTAGAGCTATTTTTGGGTGTGAGTTGTCAGTCATTCGGAGCACATGTCCCAAACATCGCCAGCGTCTTTCCTAAATAATTGCAGTAAGTGGCTTCATCTGCATTTCTACCAAAAAGATGTTATTTCTTATGATGTTTGGCCAAAATATTTTTTCTAATTTTTCGTAAACATTTAGTCTGGAAAGAATGCAAATTGTTGTCTATTTTTTAATGATTTTCCAGCATTCACTTCCATAGAGTAGTACACTTAGAACATTACTCTTAAATATCCTGATTTTTGTCTTCACGCTTAGTTTTTTAGATTTCCATATAGTCTGTAGCATTGCAAAAGCCTGGTTTGCTATAGTAAGTTGATGTCCTCTGTGCTGTCTCCATTTTCTACTACTCTACTGGCAAGGTATACAAAGAATATATATATATATATATATATATATATATATATATATATATATATATATATATATATATATATATATCAGCATCATCATCATGTGCCGTGCCGACTGGCGTTGGCTATTATGCTTCTCCAGAGTACACGATACTTCATGCAGGCCATCAGTTCAGTTGGTGATCTCCTCTCACACCATCCTGTCAGACTGTCCAGTATCATTTCTCTTGCTCTTCCTCTTGATCTTCTTCCTTCTATTTTTCCTGTTGTTATAATATTTTCAATGCCCCCTCTTCTCATTGCATGTCCTACGAAAGTACATTGTCTCTCTCTTATCTTTTTGACAAGGTTTTTTGTCTCTCCAGCTCTTCTCATACATCCTTCATTAGTTATTTTTGCTGTCCAGGGGATTCGCAACATTCTTCTAATAAACCACATTTCTGCTGCTTCCAATGATATTTGTGCAGACTTGCCTATTGTCCATGATTCACTTCCATATAACAAGATAGGTTCAATGTAGCATTTTAGGACTCGTTTTCTAACATTCATTGATAAAGATGTGTTAGCTAATATGTTTCTCATTCTCTGAAATGCAGTCTTTGCTTGGCCTATTCTGTTCCTAATTTCTGTTCTGCATTTCCCATTTGAAGTTATTACTGCTCCAAGGTATTTGAATTTCTGCACCTGCTTTAGAATAGTTCCGTTTAATTTAATACTGCATGCTGGTGGATTCTGTTTCTTAGATATAACCATAGTCTCTGTCTTTTCGATGTTCAAAGTAAGGCCTTTCTGTTCACTTTCTTTGGCGACTTTATCCAAGAGATTTTGCAGGTCTTGTTGGTTCTCAGCTATCAGTACTGTGTCGTCAGCATACCGAAGGTTGTTAATATTGTATCCTCCAATTTTTATGCCTGGTTCTGTGATGATTGTTCTTAGAATATTCTCGCTATACAGAGAAAAAAGGTCAGGAGATAGTACACATCCTTGCCGCACCCCTTGTTTTATAGGTTGATATTTTACAATTCTATTTTCAACTCGAACTGCTGCTTCTTGCTGCCAGTATAGATGTTTTACAATCCTCAGGTCTTTGCCGTCTATATTGATGTTTTCAAGCATTTTAATAATTTCATTATGTTTCACCTTGTCAAATGCCTTGGTGTAATCAATGAAGCATAAGTAGAGATCTTTCTGTACTTCTAAAGCTCTTTCTGTTAGTGTTCGTAAAGCATAAATGGCATTGTGTGTTCCCTTTCCTTCAACAAATCCAAACTGTTCATCTGCTATTTCCATTTTTATCTTTTTCCTTGTTCTTCTCATAATTATTCTCAGAAGTAGCTTCGTTATGTGACATGAGAGGCTGATAGTCCGGTGGTCGTCACATTCCTTTGCACCTGGTTTCTTTGGTAGTGCTATAAACGTGGATTTAATCAGGTCACTGGGAATATTACCACTGTTGTAAATGTCATTCAGTAACTTGGTTATTATTTTTATTCCTGTTTCCTCTAGTGCCTCTATTTCTTCTATTGTTATATTATCAGGCCCAGTCCATTTTCCTTTCTTCATGTGTTTCATAGCATCTATGATTTCATCTTCAAATATTGGCGGTCCATCACAGTTTTCAGTATCTGGTGTTAATTCTGGTCTTTCTCCTCCATATAGCTTACCGATATACTCTGTCCACCTGTCCACAATGTCTTCTTTTCCCATTAACATTTTACCTTCTTTCGATTTCAGGCATCCTGTGGTATATTTTGTTTTCCTGCCTGTGAGTTCATTAATTCGTTTGTGCATGTTTTTACTGTCTTTAATATGAGAGTCCTCTATCTGTCTGCACTGCTCATTTAACCACGCTTCTTTTGCTTCTCTGCATTTGCGTCTTATTTCTTTATTTATCTTGTTATATTTTTTCTCGTTATTTTTACTCCTCCTCCTCTTGTCCATCAGTCCTAAGATGTCGTCTGTCATCCATTTATTTTTAGGGGCTTCTTTTTTTGGTGGTATTATCTCCTTAACAGTTTGGTGGATAGAATCTCTTAACATTTCCCATTGTTCATCTATACTATTTATCTTTGCTATTGCATTGTATCTATTTGTTATAATAACTTTGTATTGTTCTCGCAGTTCTTGGTCATTTTTAAGAAGTTCTGAATTCAGTTTGATGTTTCTCACTTTTCTGCCTGCTTTCTTCAGTTTTATTCTAACTTTTCCACACAGTGGATCATGGTCACTATTGCAGTCAGCTCCTGGCATGGTTTTTGTTGTCAGAATGCATTGCGGAATCGTTTGTTGATTAATATGTAGTCTATCTGGTTAAAAGTCTTTTTGTCTGGACTGCACCACGTTGCCAGTCTTCGAGGATGTTGTTTAAACCAGGTGTTTCCTACAACCATGCTGTGTATTCTTGCCCATTAAATTAATTTATAACCTCTGTCATTCCTCTCCCCCAGTCCATAGTCACCAACGATGTCTGAAGTTCTTCCTTTACCAACTTTGGCATTAAAATCTCCCATGACTATGGTAACTTCATGTGACTTTGTGTGTTTTAGTGCTGTCTCTATGTCATTATAAAATAACTGTAAATCTTCTTCAGAGCTTTCAGATGTTGGAGCGTACACTTGTATAATATTTATGTTTATTGGTTGTCCTTTCAGTTGGGCTAGCAGGACTCGGTCCAAGATGTTCAAATATCCTACAATTGTCCTTGCTGTTTGTTCATCAAATATAATTCCTACTCCTCGTTCATGTTTCTCACTTCCTGAATATATTACTGTATATTTATCTGAGTTTATCTTCCCTGCACCTGTCCATCTAACTTCACTCATTCCTAATATGTTGATCTTCATCCTTTCCATTTCCATCTTTACATTTTCTAATTTTCCAGCCTGGAATAAAGTTCTAACATTCCATGTTGCTATTTTGAACTTGTTAGTTTTGCCACCAGTAGCTTGATGACGATCTGGCCTCACCTGTGGCTTGTGAGCTGCCCTACCAGACGAGGATGTTCCAGAGAAACATCCATTAACGTCGTTCATGATGAATCGATTATTCTGTTTAAGCATAATTATTCTTGGGAATTACAACAGTGGTTTCCCGTTGCCTTCTGTCGGTTTGTGTACGGACTCTCCACTAGCCTTTGGACTCCCTGTCCTACCCGCAAGGCAGCGGGAGCGAGAGGTTTTAAGGCGCCTCTGACCCGCCTGGTATTCCCTTCACTGAGCACCTGAGGCATTTTATAGGAGTAGTAGAGCCACCTACTACCCCACCTCGCTCTCTGAGTCTACCGCCAGTTGGTCCGCGCTTGCTTATTTGGATAACTCCTTATTCACAGGGATCCTCCATATCTGGAGGACTTTCACCATCCGCCACCTGTGACGCGCTGGGTTGGGGATGGTCGCCCCAGCTTTACCCAGTATATATATATATATATATACATACATACATATATATGTGAACCTTAAGTACCCAGGGCAGATGGGGCTTCCGCAACGGTTTTCCACAAACGCCTTTCCTTTGCCTTTTTTTCTGCTCTTGCCCAGGTGAGTCCTCTATTGCTCAACATCCTTTCTGTTGTTCTTCTCCGTGTCTCTTTTGGTCTACCCTTACTTCTGTTCCTCTGTGGTGTCCATCTTAGAGCTATTTTTGGTAGTGAGTTGTCAGTCATTCGGAGCACATGTCCTAACCATCGCCAGGGTCTTTCCTCAATAATTGCTGTCAGTGGCTTCATCTGCATTTCTACCAAAAAGATGTTATTTCTTATGATGTTTGGCCAAAATATTTTTCTAATTCTTCGTAAATATTTAGTCTGGAAAGAATTCAACTTGTTGTCTATTTTTTAATGATTTTTCAGCATTCACTTCCATAGAGTAGTAGACTTAGATCATTACTCTTAAATATCCTGATTTTTGTCTTCACGCTTAGTTTTTTTAGATTTCCATATAGTCTGTAGCATTGCAAAAGTCTGGTTTGCTATAGTAAGTCTGCTGTTGATTTTCTCTGTGCTATCTCCATTTTCTACTACTCTACTGGCAAGGTATACAAAGAATGAATATATATATATATATATATATATATATATATATATATATATCAATGAGGAACTATTGGACGCGATTGAGGGTGTTGAATACCTTGGATCATTAATTACAAATACTGGAGATACCATGATGGAGATTAAAAGGAGAGCATCTGTCGCTCTTCAAAATATGAAACAACTAAAGAAGATATGAAGAGCAACAGACAGAAATACACAAATAAGATTTTAAAGAGCATGTATCTTTTCCTGTAACATATGCCTGTGAGACTCGGACACTTAGAAAAACAGCTAAGAAACAAATGCATGCCTTTGAATGTGTATGCTACAGAAGGATCCTTCAAATATCATTGACACAAAAAAGAACACATTTTTCCATACTGCAAGAACTTAGTATTAATGAAGGTTGGATAATAAGTAATACTAAACATTGAACAAATCGCAATTCTGGAAACATTGAACGTCATGATAATTTAGAGAAGACAGTCTTTGAAGTGTACATAATGAGAAAAAGAAAGAGGAAGATCAAGTCGAAGATGGTTGAGAAATATCATTGCTGATCTGCGAATAGATGTATCAGCAGCAGGACATCTTGCTTACAGCCGAGAGGCCTACAGGAAAGCTGTTAGGGAGGCAAAGTTCTGCAAGGGACATGAGCATGACTGACAGAGAGGCCTACAGGAAAGCTGTTAGGGAGGCAAAGTTCTGCGAGGAACATGCACATGACTGACAGAGAGGCCTACAGCAAAGCTGTTAAGGAGGCAAAGTTCTGCAAGGGACATGCACATGACTGACAGAGAGGCCTACATAAAAGTTGTTAGGGAGGCAAAGTTCTGCGAGGAACATGCACATGACTGACAGAAAGGCCTACAGCAAAGCTGTTAGGGAGGCAAAGTTCTGCGAGGAACATGCACATGACTGACAGAGAGGCCTACAGCAAAGCTGTTAGGGAGGCAAAGTTCTGCGAGGAACATGCGCATGACTGACTAAGAGGCCTACATAAAAGTTGTTAGGGAGGCAAAGTTCTGCGAGGAACATGCACATGACTGATTAAAGAAGAAACCACTTCATGATATATTATCCTCCCTCATACACAAATATGGAGAGAGGAGTACATACCTGATGAATGGAAAGAAGCGTTGACATTTATCACTTTACAAGAAAGGAGATACAAGATTATATGAAGCTACAAAGGTATACAATTATCACCACCAAGCTATAAAATACTATCAATAATATTAATCAACAGAATAGAACCTCATGTGAAGAAATCTTTGGAGACTATCAAGCCGGATTCAGAAAGACCCGGTCTATAATAGATCAGCTTTTTTAGTTGAGACAGAAAGTCGAGAAGTGCTGGGAGCATCGAAAGGAAGTCAGTAACATATTCATCTTATCTTATATCTTACATCCTTCCCGTGCCGTTAAACGTGACACGGGGCTAGCAATTGTTCCTGTTTTCGCCGAGCTTTTCAACCACATCAAGGGATTTTATGCCTATTAATTTGACCTCTCTTAACAATGTCCTCTTTAGAGTTTCACGTGGCCTCCGATGTTTTTCTTTGGCCTGTTGTATTCCACTTGACAGCTTGTTTTGTGCATCTCTGATTGTTTCTTCTCATCACGTGACCAACATACGTCCATCTCCTTTTCCTGATCACCCATGAGACTGGTTGTTGTTCAGTCATCTGTCTTATCTCTGCATTGTTCTTGAGTTCGTTCCACTTGATGCCGAGTATTTTCCTTAAGCACTTGTTTTCAAAATAGTGTAATTTCTTGTCTATTTCTTTAGGTCTATTCCAGCTTTCGCATGTATAAATGAGGGTGGATATTACATTTGAATTGAATAGTCTTAACTTGGTTTTTGTGCTTAAAACTTTTGAATATCATATGTTCTCAAGATTATTGAAGTTTAATGCTGGTTTTGCAATTCTAATTCTAACTTCCTTTCTGGTGTCATCATCCTGGTTTATGTAGCTGTCAAGGTATGCAGATTGATTGACTTCTTCAATATCTGTCCCTTCTATGTGAATTTTTCCATGTTGATTAATGGAAAGTTTCAATGTTTTTCTTTTGTCCTTGTTAATTTCAAGTCCTACTTTGCTAGCCAGTGAAGACAAGTACGTGGGGCACTCCCAAAACTGCCCACCTCCAGAGATCCATAACCCAGCTTCTTGCTCCTTCCAGTTTGATCTCTTGTCAGATACCCTAAATGACTTTGCTAATAGGAAATAAGTCAACATTTCATTCTGAACTAACTCCGAAAACAACAATGACTACTCAATGAATAATTTGATCAAGGGAAATAAATGGTTTAGTTTAATCACAACACCAGACGTCACACACGTTTACACCAGATGACATATAAACACAATCAGCTGTGTATTCTCACAACAATTAACAACAACATGAAAAATGTGACCATATTTATGAACATCAACATAACGAAACCAAGGCGCCAGTCCACGTGACCGCGTCACTCCACCTGGCGCTGCTAATTATTTCAACATCTCTTACCACTCTCTTGTCTTCTCTTCAACATAATGCATATCCCCAACAATCATGAGTTGGCCACACTTCCTTACACATATAAAAGTTTCTTGACAACGCAGCAACATATATCAAAATACGCACTACACTGTCTGCGTCGACATCAACAAATAAAATCTAATAATGAAATGAGCAATGACACATTACCATCATTATGACTCATATGAAAAAAGAAAAATAGCCTAGCATTATAATGAAAAAAGAAACAGCGTAGCATTATAATGAAAAAGGAACATAGCATAGCATTATAACCATCGGAGAACTGATACTGACCAACATGCACAAGTACGCACACACACCACACAAAACATCTAGGAAACAATTATCAGTGTCAAAAATTCAAATGGAAGCATTCATATATGTCAAACACGATAACGATAATCTCAATGATGAAAATCATACATCACATAATTCTACTCTTAACTGGAAATCATTACACACTTAACATTGAACACATATCATGATTTACATTTACAATGATCAAACCTCCGGCACACAACAATGTCTCCCCTCAGATATTCCACAACAACCCCCCCCCCCCAGATATTCCACAACAATGTCTCCCCCCAGATATTCCACAACAATATCTCCCTCCAGATATTCCACAACAATGTCTCCCCCAGATATTCCACAACAACGGCTTCCCCCCTCCAGTTATTCCACAACAACGGCTCCCAACAGATATTCCTCAACAACGGCTCCCCCAAGATATTCCACAACAACGCCCCCCCCCCAGATATTCCACAACAACGCCCCCCCCCCCCCCCCAGATATTCCACAACAACCCCCCCCCCCCCCAGATATTCAACAACGCCCCCCAGGTATTCCACAACAACGCCCCCCATGTATTCCACAACAACGCTCCACATGTATTCCACAACAACGCCCCCCAGGTATTCCACAACAACACTCCACATGTATTCCACAACAACGCCCCCCAGGTATTCCACAACAATGCCCCCCGCCCCAGATATTCCACGAGAACGGCTCCCCCAAGTAACATGTGTTACCCCGCCAAAAGCCTCAGAAAAAGTGACCAGCTCTACACAGTTCATCCCACCTGACCAACACACGTGTAATTCCCAGAAAACCACCAGGTAAGTTGACCCTTGACTCACCGAACTGGCCATTTTTTAAGAACCAAGCTCACCTAACTTCACAGTTCTAGACATGATTTGTAGGTTCATAGGTTCTTGTCCTGCCCTAACCAAAGCCTCATCGTTCCTGAACTTATCCTGCCATTTAAGGTTTAAAATCCTCCTCAAGCAGAAGTTCATGAATGTTTGTATTGTCTTGGTCATAAACCCATGTCTCCGAATCATTTAGCAGAACAATCTTTACGTTTGTATTGAAAAACCTAAAGTTTGATTCTTGTTTTGATGTTCTTAGATGATCATATTTTGTTACATTGGATAAATGCTCTCCTGGCCTTGGTTATTCTAGCTTTAACGTCCTTTTAAGTTCCCCCATATTTATCAACTATGTGAACAATTCTACTTCCTCAACTGGCACTCCCTCAATTACCATGTGGCTAATGCTTGTTCTATTACTTTTCATTATCTTTGTTTTTTTTTTAAATATATAGTCCGAGTTTAGCTGAATTCTTGTTTAAGATCTGAAGTTTCTCTTACATTTGTGCGTGACTGTGTGCTAGTAGTGCCACAGCATCTGCAAAGTCAAGGTCCTCCAATTGGTTCCACAATGTCCATTGTATCCCACTTCTTTTCCTTTGTGTGGTAGTTTTAATGATCCAATCAATTGCTAGAAGAAATAGGAATGGTGATAGCAAACATTCCTGCTTCATGCCTGTTTTCACTTAAAACTGCCTGTGAGAGTTCCTCCATGCTCAATTCTACAAGTTCTTCTTTCATATATGGTCTTTGTAAGCTTTTTATCTTGGCTGGGACTCCATAGTGTTCCAGTAGTTTGCATATCATTCTGCAGTCTAAACAACTGAATGTTTTCTCATAATCAGTGAATGTAGCCAACAGTGAAGAATTCCACTCCATTGAATGTTTTACTGTTATTCGCATTGTAGCAATGTGGTCAGTACAAGATCTTCCTTGCCTGAAACCTGCTTCCTCTTCTCTTAGTTTACTACCTACTGAAATTTTAATTCTATTTAGCAAAATCTTGCTGAAGACCTTGCTGGGTATTGAGAGCCTCTATAGTTCTTACATTCTAATAGATCTCCTTTCTTAGAGAGTTTTATAAGATGTGCCTCATTCCAATCCTCTGGGACCTTCTCTTCTTCCTAAATCCAGGTAAATAGTAAGAGTAGTATTTCAGTTGTTACTTCTACTTCTGCTACAGTCCCATCTGGACCAGTGCCTTATTTCTCTTCAACTGTGAGATAGCGTGTTCAATTTCGGCCTTGCTGGGTGGTTCTACATTGATGTCTAGAGTATTCTCTGCTGCTGGTATCTCCTCTGTTTCTGTCGGTGCTGGCCTATTTAGGATTCCGCTGAAGTATTCCACCCATCTTTGATATACTCTTCGTCTGATGTTACTACCTTACCTTTCTTGTTTTGATGGGCTTTTCAATCCTACATGATCTATTTGCCAACTTCTGGGTGATTTCATACTGGACTTTCATTTGTTTTTACCAGCTGCCTCTTCTGCCTATCCCGCAATTTTTTCGAAATAGTCATGTCTGCCTTTCTTTACGCTTGTCCTCACCTCTTTATGGGACACATTGTATTCTATCAGAGCTGTAACCTTTGCTGGGACACATTGTATTCTATCTGAGCTGAGATCTTTGCTGGGCCACATTGTATTCTATCTAAGCTGAGGACTTTGCTGGGCCACATTGTATTCTGTCTGAGCTGAGATCTTTGCTGGGCCACATTGTATTCTATCTGAGCTGAGATCTTGGCTGGGACTCCATAGTGTTCCAGTAGTTTGCATATCATTCTGCAGTCTAAACAACTGAATGTTTTCTCATAATCAGTGAATGTAGCTAACAGTGAAGAATTCCACTCCATCGAATGTTTTACTGTTATTCGCATTGTAGCAATGTGGTCAGTACAAGATCTTCCTTGCCTGAAACCTGCTTCCTCTTCTCTTAGTTTACTACCTACTGAAATTTTAATTCTATTTAGCAAAATCTTGCTGAAGACCTTGCTGGGTATTGAGAGCCTCTATAGTTCTTACATTCTAATAGATCTCCTTTCTTAGGGAGTTTTATAAGATGTGCCTCATTCCAATCCTCTGGGACCTTCTCTTCTTCCTAAATCCAGGTAAATAGTAAGAGTAGTATTTCAGTTGTTACTTCTACTTCTGCTACAGTCCCATCTGGACCCAGTGCCTTATTTCTCTTCAACTGTGAGATAGCGTGTTCAATTTCGGTCTTGCTGGGTGGTTCTACATTGATGTCTAGAGTATTCTCTGCTGCTGGTATCTTCTCTGTTTCTGTCGGTGCTGGCCTATTTAGGATTCCGCTGAAGTATTCCACCCATCTTTGATATACTCTTCGTCTGATGTTACTACCTTACCTTTCTTGTTTTTGATGGGCTTTTCAATCCTACATGATCTATTTGCCAACTTCTGGGTGATTTCATACTGGACTTTCATTTGTTTTTACCAGCTGCCTCTTCTGCCTATCCCGCAATTTTTTCGAAATAGTCATGTCTGCCTTTCTTTACGCTTGTCCTCACCTCTTTATGGGACACATTATATTCTATCAGAGCTGTAACCTTTGCTGGGACACATTGTATTCTATCTGAGCTGAGAACTTTGCTGGACCACATTGTTTTCTATCTAAGCTGAGGACTTTGCTGGGCCACATTGTATTCTGTCTGAGCTGAGATCTTTGCTGGGCCACATTGTATTCTATCTGAGCTGAGATCTTTGCTGGGACACATTGTATTCTATCTAAGCTGAGGACTTTGCTGGGACATATTGTATTCTATCTGAGCTGAGGACATTGCTGCTCTTGTTTTACTGTCATTTATTTCTGCTTTAATTTCTGTCCTTCTGTCTATCTTCTTCAGAGTTTCCAATGTAATCCACTCTTTGTGCTGAGGTTTCTTAAATCCCACTGTCTCTTCACATGATTTGCTCCACATTTCTTTAGCACTATTCCACACAGTGTTCACATCTGGTGTATCTTCTTCGTATAACTCCTGCAGAAGAACCTGAAATCTGATGCTCAGCTTCAGTTTAAAGTTCCTTGCGACTTCTGGGTCTTCCAACAGTGCCATATTATATCTGTTCCTTGCCGTGTCTGTTTTGTGCTTCTTCAGTTTCATTCTCAGTTTAGCTATCAGTAGGAGGTTGTCAGAAGCTACATCTGTACCTCGTTTCACTCTGACATCTTGCAGTGTTCTGCAGAAGCTTCTACTGGTACAAATATGGTCTATCTGGTTCTCAGTGACATGATCTGTGATACCCACGTGGTTTTATGAATAGTTTTATGTGGAGATATACTTCCTCCAGTAAGAAGGAGGTTAAGCATTCATAGACCCGCTAGCATTTCTCTATTTTCGTTCATTATTCCTAGTCCATTTTGACCCATCACTTTCTCATAACCTGTGTTGATCTTACCTACCTTTGATTGATGTCCCCCATTAGAAATGTTATGTGTTTGTTGCCCTGGTGGTCTAGGATTTCCTGAAATGTGTTGCAGAATTCATCCTTTACTACCTTTTCTGCAACATTTATTGGAGTTTATACCTACATGATAGCTTAATAGTTTTCCTCTTTGTTACGAAACAAGCTGTAATTATCCTTGAGCTAACTGCCTCACATCTCATCTATGCTCTCTGTGGACTCTCTGGATAGCATTAGTTCCAGGTCCTCTGAGTGTGTCGCATCTGGGTTTTGCTGACCTGAAAATAGGATTGTCTCCCCTGTTGCTAGTCTAAGCTTACCTGTTCCTGTCCAGTGTGTTTCGCTCAGCCCCATTATCTTTATATTGTATCTATTCATTCCTCTCGTCATCTTGGCATCCCTTCCACGTTCATACATGGTTCTAACATTTCAATATATAATGGTAAAAGTTGTCCTGGAACTCAGTTGGGATGTCGGTTCTCCAACGTCTTTTTGGCTTTAGCTGCATAACGTCATGTGCTCTGTTATCAGAGTCCCTTCCTTTTAGCTTTGACTTCATAACATCATGTGCTCTGTTATCAGGGTCTCTTACTTTTAGCATTGACTTCATAACATCATGTGCTCTGTTATCAGGGTCCCTTACTTTTAGCTTTGACTTCATAACATCATGCTCTCTGTTATCAGTGTACCTTACTTTTAGCATTGACTTCATAACATCACGTGCTCTGTTATCAGGGTACCTTACTTTTAGCTTTGACTTCAAAACATCATTTGCTCTGTTATCAGAATCCCTTCATTTTATCTATGACTTCAAACATCATGTGCTCTCTTATCGGACTCCATTACTTTTAGCTTTGACTTCATAACATCATGTGCTCTGTTATCGGACTCCATTACTTTTAGCTTTGACTTCATAACATCATGTGCTCTGTTATCAGAGTCCCTTCATTTTATCTATGACTTCATAACGCCATGCTCCCTGTTACCAGATTCCCTTCTGTTTCCATGACAGAGTTTTCTATTTGTCCTATCCGTGTTTCTCTAACGCTCCAGTTTGTTTGTTTTTACAGGGAACACGTCGTTTGCCTTTCCCTCAACTTACTTAGTCGCCTTTTGCGATATACGTGGAAGATGGCAGTGGTCCTAATCTTTTCTCCCCATATCTGGGCCCCTTTAACCACACGTCTTGAGAAGCATGGGTCACTACAAAATAAGATCAACTCTTTGAAAACATAATCTTGAGAAGACGTTTTGGACCGATTATAGATCCTGTATCATAAGAGCAGCAAAATATTTGAAATAACAAAGAAATGCACACACTATCGCAGTCTCCACTTTTAGCATTGACTTCATAACATCATGTGCTCTGTTATCAGGGTCCCTTACTTTTAGCTTTGACTTCATAACATCATGCTCTCTGTTATCAGTGTACCTTACTTTTAGCATTGACTTCATAACATCACGTGCTCTGTTATCAGGGTACCTTACTTTTAGCTTTGACTTCAAAACATCATTTGCTCTGTTATCAGAATCCCTTCATTTTATCTATGACTTCAAACATCATGTGCTCTCTTATCGGACTCCATTACTTTTAGCTTTGACTTCATAACATCATGTGCTCTGTTATCGGACTCCATTACTTTTAGCTTTGACTTCATAACATCATGTGCTCTGTTATCAGAGTCCCTTCATTTTATCTATGACTTCATAACGCCATGCTCCCTGTTACCAGATTCCCTTCTGTTTCCATGACAGAGTTTTCTATTTGTCCTATCCGTGTTTCTCTAACGCTCCAGTTTGTTTGTTTTTACAGGGAACACGTCGTTTGCCTTTCCCTCAACTTACTTAGTCGCCTTTTGCGATATACGTGGAAGATGGCAGTGGTCCTAATCTTTTCTCCCCATATCTGGGCCCCTTTAACCACACGTCTTGAGAAGCATGGGTCACTACAAAATAAGATCAACTCTTTGAAAACATAATCTTGAGAAGACGTTTTGGACCGATTATAGATCCTGTATCATAAGAGCAGCAAAATATTTGAAATAACAAAGAAATGCACACACTATCGCAGTCTCCACTTATAACATAGATCTTACATCCTTCCTGCGGAGTGAAATGTCACATTGGGTTCGCATGGTAGTTCGCCAAGTTTTCCTGTTTCCGGTGAGCTTTTCAACCTCATCAAGGGATATCTGGTCTCTTTTAACAATGGCAACTTTAGAGTTTCACTCGGTCGACCTTTTTTTCTTTGGCCTGTTGTGTTCCGCTTGGTTGCTTGTTTTGGGATTCTCTGACTGTTTCTTCTCATCACATGACCGACATATATCAATCTTCTTTTTCTGATAACCCATGAGACAGGTTGTTGTTTGCTTATATGTCTTATCTCTGTGTTGTTCTTGAATTCGTTCCAATTTATACCGAGTTATTTTTTCCTTAGGCATGTGCTATAAAAAAGTATAATTTCTTGTCTATTTCTTTAGTTGTTTTCCAGCTTTCACATGCATGAAGGAGAGTGGAATTTACATTGGAATTGAATAATCTTAACTTGGATTTTTGTGTTTATAACTATTGAATGTTCTCAAGATTCTTGAAGAGTAATGCTGCTTTGGCAATTCTAACTTCCTTTCTGGTATCACCATCCTGGTCTATGTGCAACTATCATTATGAAAAGCAACAGACTGAGATGGCTGGGACACTTAGAGAGGATGAGATGAATGAATAGACACAATATAACGATACTGAGGCTGAGCGAATCACTCTGGACAGAAATAGAGAAACTTAGACTAAGAACAAGGGAGACAACAAGGACTTGTACAGAAATGTTAAACAGGGTCAGACAGAGAGGGAGTCCAAGGCAATGGTCACGTGACATCCTGGAAGAAGACCTACCAGGAGTGAACAAGGCAATGGTCACGTGACATCCTGGAAGAAGACCTACCAGGAGCGGACAATCTGGCAGGAGAATACTAAGAAAAGAGAGGAACAAGAGACAAGTTTTGTCTGAAGCAATGAGCCGCTTTGCTCGGAGAGCTGAATGAAAGAACTCTCACATTCTGGATCAAAGGTGACTAGGGTAGAGAGGAAGCAAAGTATTCCATCATTCTGGATCAAATATTACTTTGGCATGGAAAAATCAACTATTCCAGCATTCTGGATCAACGTTTACTAGAGTAGGGAAAAAGTAAAGTATTCCATCATTCTGGATCAAAGTTTACTAGAGTAGAGAAAAAAAGTAAAGTATTCCATCATTCTGGATCAAAGTTTATTAGAGTAGGGAAAAATCAAAATATTACACTATTCTGGATCAAAGATGACTAGAGCAGAGAGAAAGCAAACTATTCCATCATTCTGAATCAAAGGTGATTAGATTAGAGTCAACACAACTTGAGCACAGAATAATCACAACCAAAGTTCAGACCTCTCTGAGCTGATGATATCTTCCTCTTGTAGCTCCAGATAACACGCTTTCTTTCCTGTTCTGTGAAAATTTGTGTGGTGATGTTTCATTAACCAGAGATTTGTCAAGTGCAAATGTTGACTGTTTGTACCAGTAGGCAATATTTCCAAGTCTTCAGTTGTGACAGCCACCATTAACCTAAGTCTACACAGAACACACTCGATTTATCAGTCAGGAAAAGTCTAATACCTGAACTAATAAAATACTCTTTCCAGCACGAATGAGTGAATTATTTAGTTGTCCTCTGATATAAACAGGGGCCGTTGACAAAAAAAAAAGGCATATAATATATCTGTAAGACAATGTTTAGGAATTACATACAAGAATTTTGCTTTACACGTTCTTATTTTTTATGTACTTTTATCTATTGTTCTTATTTCGTTGGACAAATTCATTTTCTTACTACTATTCTTATTGTTTGGTTAATGTAATTCGTGATTTAGTTTTTATCATTCAGTCTTAGCTGAGAGTAGATAACAGGTTGTAAAACATTCAAGATAACTTACGAATTACGTTTAGTTATCCGTCAGCCGTTTGAGTCGTCTGATGACATCGTTCAGTAAATACAAGTAGATTGTTAAGTCAGTAAAACAGGTAGATTGTTAAGTCAGTAAAACAGGTAGATTGTTAAGTCAGTAAAACAGGTAGATTGTTAAGTCAGTAAAACAGGTAGATTGTTAAGTCAGTAAAACAGGTAGATTGTTAAGTCGTTGATTTTCTTGCATTAAATTCCAAACACTCGTAAAATTTTAACACAATGAGGTAGGATAATATTCAGATGACCTGACCGTGAGAGGTTCACACTCAACACTTGTTACATACACATAGTTTCCTTTACGACCTTCCTTTCAGTTCTACAAACATAAACAGACTCGTTATCGACATGATCGATAATAGCGGGTCTGTCTATGTCCTATAGCATATGCATGCCGTACGGGTGTGAAATACCAGAGATTAGATATGGTGATGACAACACAAAAAGTAATGGTAAAACTCATTATCTTAGTCAGTAAGAATAGTGAAAAGCAAAACATTTATCTTAATGCGAAGAAAACTAAATTGACGACAACTGATAATACAAATAAGGCAGCTAAAATATCTATCAATGAGTACAAAATGGAAGAGGTGGAAAGTTTTCAATATCTTTGATCATTACTAACTAATATTGGAAATACAATGAGGGAAATTACAAGGAGGGCATCTATACCTCTTCAGAAAATAAACCAACTAAAGAATATGTGGAGAAGAACAGACAGAACCACAAATATAAGATTTTCTTTTTAAGGGCATGCATCTTTCCAATCGCAACATATGCGTGTCAGACGTGGACGCTCAACAATACAGCTGAGAAACACATAAATGCCTTTAAATGCTACACACGAGTTCGTCAGATATCATTGACACAAAAAAGAACAAATATATCGATATTATAAGGACTTAATATTGAAGAAGATTGGCTAATAAAGAGGATTAAACAGAGAAAACATAAATATGTTGGACACATTAAACATTATGATAATTTAGAGAAGGTCATCTTAGAAGGGTAAATAATGCGAAAAAGAAAACGATGAAGACCAAGGCGAAGATGGCTGGAAGACATCGTTGATAATCTGCAGATGGATGCATCAGTAGCACGACGTCTTGCTTACAACCAAGAGGCCTACATGAGAGCTGTAGGGAGGCAAAATTCCAGAAGGAATATGCAAATGACTAAGTGAGTGAGTGACTGACTGATTGACTGAGTGAGTGAGTGAGTGAGTGACAGACTGACTGACTGACTGACTGAGTGATTGACTGACTGACGGGTGTAAAATGTTAGTGCCTTCAGATTTCTGGGTCGCAACAGCACCTGACCCCGTTCCCTCAGATCTTCAGGTAAGGTCAATGTAGCCAGTTCTTGAGGCCTGGTGAACCCAGGTAGCCAGTTGTGGAGGCTGAGTGAATACAGGTAGCCAGTACTGGAGGCTTGGTGAACCCAGGTAGCCAGTTCTGGAGGCTGGGTGAACCCAGTTAGCCCGTTCTGGAGGCTGGGTTAACCAATTTACCCAGTTTTGGAGGCTGGGTGAACCCAGGTAGCCAGTTCTGGAGGCTGGGTGAACCCAGGTAGCCAGTTCTGGAGGCTGTGTGAACCCAGGTAGCCAGTTCTGGAGGCTGTGTGAACCCAGGTACCAGTCTGTCATATAACCTTCCCCGAGACGAAGCTGAGAGAAACGACACAATAAGACGAGTCCAGATTTTTAGATTTGATTTCACTTGAGCTTCTGGCCTGATGTAATAATGAAAAAAAAAGTACTTCATCTATATATGCCGTTTGTTTCATTTATTTTTACACGTTCATTTTCTTTTTATAGATTAGTTATGTCTCTCTTAGTGTGTTTCTTAAAATGTGTTTTCTTAAAACTTACGTTGTTGGTTATTAGTTACATACTTTAATACTTTCAACTATTTTGGTCCACGATTTAGTGGTAGTACATATACTGCATAGCGTAAGGGTTATGAATTGTTTATTGTATTTCTGTACTTACTTTCTCTCTTCTCTCTCTTTCTCTCCTTGTCTCATCGGGTTCTCTTAATCTACTCTAGTATGAGACCCATTCTTTCTTATTTTCTCCTGTTGGTATTATCTTAATGTACTCTAGTATGAGACCCATTCTTTCTTATTTTCTCCTGTTGGTATTATCTTAATGTACTATAGTATGAGACCCATTCTTTCTTATTTTCTCCTGTTGGTATTATCTTAATGTACTCTAGTATGAGACTCATTCTTTCTTATTTTCTCCTGTTGGTATTATCTTAATGTACTCTAGTATGAGACCCATTCTTTCTTATTTTCTCCTGTTGGTATTATCTTAATGTACTCTAGTATGAGACCCATTCTTTCTTATTTTCTCCTGTTGGTATTATCTTAATGTACTCTAGTATGAGACCTATTCTTTATTCTCTTCTCCTGTTGGCTTTAACGTAATGTACTGTAGTACGATAAAACGCATGCAATTAATACATATTCTTCTGAGGCTGTCTCTTGGAAAACATCCAGTAATTAATATTTCTCCTCCACGCATAATTAATTCTCTTATAATTAATACGTCTCCTCGTCTCAAATAAAAGATACTTTTCTTGTCTACTCCATCTCTCCATACCATATTTCCAGTCAACCCAGGGTAAACTTCGTTGGTGCATAGTTTACACTTTATAACTAGTGGGGAGGGGGATATTTTCTCCAGCTGTTACAGACCAACAATCCCTTGGTAATGTACTACCTTACTCGAGGCTAATCTAGCTCCCCCATCATGACCGCCAACCCAAGTTCTCCTCTCCTTGATATATTGTATTCTAATTATGCATAAATCCTGAGCATTTAATCAATACACAATACATTAACTTGCAGTACAAATCATCAAGTCTGAAATTAAGGACACTGCATTTTAATCTCACTATGAGCCACAACAACACAAATAACTGACATTGACATCAACATGACATCAAGAGAGATGTCATTTTAATGGTAACTAAGTATGGTATCTGACATCAACATGACATCAAGAGAGATGTCATTATAATGCTAACTAAGTATGGTATCATACGATAATGACTTCTCCTGTTGCATTATTGAAAACCTGATGGACCTGGGGTCCTAGGCTCTCTTGGCCCTACACGTGGCCTACACTACGAATCTAATGTGCAGTGGCACTTATTCCACGCAGCCACCGCTGCCATGGCACACCTCTATATAACCGCGTTGCTGCAGCACAAGATCTATCTACATGAAAACATAATAATGAATCAAACATGTTGTCCATCCAATATACAGAAACATCACACTGAAATCATATGCAGAGTTTCCATATCGATACGTAAATACAGAAACGTACATCCAGCAAACTTTATATTTACATAATCTACACCACATGAGGTCGGCCCGGGAAGAATATCACCATAATACATCCATAGGCACAACGAACAAGATATCGCTAGTTCATTGCCTCTATCTTTTTCATAATGCCATAACCAACTACCAGTCATGTGGACGATGACGCTTAGGTCAAGGTCGTACACCCCTCGATCTAAGCGTGCCCCGTCCACACTAGGCTTTTCGTGTCCCAACCCCCACCCCCACTCTCCCTCTCTCCTAGGTAAATAATCAACTCTCATTATCTCCTAGGTAAATAATCAACTCTCATTCTCTCCTAGGTAAATAATCAACTCTCATTCTCTCCTAGGTAAACAATAAACTCTCACTCTCTCCTAGGTAAATAATCAACTCTCATTCTCTCCTAGGTAAATAATCAACTCTCATTCTCTCCTAGGTAAATAATCAACTCTCACTCTCTCCTAGGTAAATAATCAACTCTCACTCTCTCCAAGGTAAATAATCAACTCTCACTCTCTCCTAGGTAAATAATCAAGTCTCACTCTCTCCAAGGTAAATAATCAACTCTCACTCTCTCCAAGGTAAATAATCAACTCTCATTCTCTCCTAGGTAAATAATCAACTCCTCGAGGGGCTTTACACACACAAATGCGATGAACTTTATTATGTAGTATTCTTAACACCCAGTCAATACCTGTGTTACTTGTGGAGCATTTTTTTCATTATCAAATCTATTGTAATTCCAAAAAGCTCTTGACTGGGTGCATGAGACCCAACTAGAAGATCTTGATTTTGCTGATGACATAACTCTTACCAGTAACAATGTGAATTCCATGCAAGAAAAACAATATAGCCTGTCTTCACTGGCTAGCAAAATAGGACCTGAAATCAAAAAAAGAAAAATAATGAAATTTCCCATTAATCAAAATGGAAAAAATGCACGTAGAAGGGACATATATTGAAGAAGGCAATCAATTTGCATACTCTTTGGTAAGATAGAATGTTTAGCGTGGGGGAGCTCTTTGGTAAGAGCTCTCCCCCACGCTAAACATTATCTCCGATCAAAGAGTTCCCCCACACTAAACATTCTCTCTTACCAAAAAGCTCTCTCACACTAAACATTCTCTCTTACCAAAAAGCTCTCTCACACTAAACATTCTCTCTTACCAAAAAGCTCTCTCACACTAAACATTCTCTCTTACCAAAAAGCTATCTCACACTAAACATTCTCTCTTACCAAAAAGCTATCTCACACTAAACATTCTCTCTTACAAAAGAGCTCCCCTACACTAAACACTCTCTCTTACCAAAAAGCTATTTCACACTAAACATTCTCTCTTACCAAAGAGCTCCTCCACACTAAACATTCTCTCTTACCAAAGAGCTCCCCTACACTAAACAGCTGCCAGCTCAACTCCGACGTGGACCCGTGACTGGAGAATCTTACTCTGTCTCTGTTAAGTCTATATATAGTAAAGGCCCCCTTTTCCATTCATAGAACTAGTCTAAAGCTGTAGTTTTGTTGACATTTAAGAATTTCCTTACTTAGACTAGACTTAGACTGGTCATAGGTCGCTGTTGGTCATCGCGACACATGCGACCAACAGCCTTGGCCTACCATAACCAGATTAGTCATTGAGCTGTGCACGTGACAAAATACCATTCATCTTTTACAGTGGCATGGTCCCTCATCTGTTTCTTTATCCTTTAACAAAGTCGCCAAGCGTATCACAACGTGGCCGGAACAAACAGTTCAGTCAGTTTTTAATTACAAGAATAGGACTTAGGTTACAAAATCAAAATTTCATAATTTTACTGTGTTAAAATGTGTATACATCTTTTTGGACCAATATATACATGCATATTTCTCTCAATGTTACAGAAAGCCTACACTATGAAGGTCATTGTGATCGCTATTCTCCTGTGCATGTTGACTGCTCTGTCAGATGCCGGTGAGTATGTCTTAAAATAGTAATCTATAAACATATACAATATATACAAGTATATAAAAGTCTCTGATTTGCTTTATGTGCTATTGTAGGAATTAGAAAAAAAAATGATTCAAAATGGGATAATAAATGTCTGTTATTTATAAGATGTTACATTGTATTTTAATGGTATAGTTGAAAGGAGATTACACAACTACACATCGACATATTGCACAAGTGAAAGAAAAACAAACACAATCAATACTACTTCTTCAAATAAGCATATGCTTATATTGTTGTTATTTATTAATTTACATACTAAGTAAACTAAGACAAACGATAGTCATATATATGTTGTAATTCGTAAGCTTATATTGTTATCAACACAATAACTGAAATGATTTCCCTACATATTTAGGTTCGATTCAGATTGTAACAAACGTAACTAACTGACAATAATATATTCACATCCATATGCAAAAAGTCAGTAATATAAAATTAAGTGCACATAAAAACACACTTCCACATTACAAAAGAAAAGAATATCAAAATATTATATTGAACAATTACACATCCACTGTGTTATGATTATTAGTTACCATACATAACTCAGTCCTAACACAATATTTACTTAAGTGGATCGGGATTGATCAAGGGAGCCCACAGCACAGCTTGCATTCATCCACATCACATGATAGCAACCCATATCAACCTAACGCATTTTGGTTCTCCGACGAATAACATTTCTCATTTGCTCTTGAACAATAACATGGCTCCCCTGATCCGCTGGCCTCATGTGTGCCCAGCTTACAAAATCCCCACTGATTAAAATTCTGTCATGTATTCTTTATATACTGGGTCATAAGGCTGATTTTGTTTTTTTCTCAGAGTTGAGCATCTCTGAAAATTGACAGGTAACTGACCCATTACTCTTACTCTTAAGGTTGCCAACCAACCCAAGCAGCTATGAATTTATCTATTACCTACATTACAGAATTTAAAACCTGAGGATAAACGTATTATTTCTAGACAAAAGCGTTTCGTTTGGACAAAAGTTTTCTATAATATAACGCAGGAACGGTCTTTCATAAGTATATAATACTAAATACTAACTCTTATCAGCTTTGTGCATTACCTATTAGCTCTCTACATTACCTCTTATCAGCTCCCTACATTACCTCTTACCAGCTCTCTACATTACCTTTTATCAGCATTGTGAATTAACTCTTATCAGCTCTCTACATTACCTCCTATTAGTTCTCCACATTAAATCTTATGATCTCTCTATATTACGTCTTCTCAGCTTTGTGCATTAACTCTTGTCGGCTCTACCATTAACTCTTATAAGATCTGTGCAATAACTCTTATCAACTTGGTGTATTATCTTTTATCAGCGTTGTGCACTAACTCTTATAAGCTCTACGCATTAACTCTTATTAGCTCTCTACATTACCTCTGATTAGCCCTCAACATTACCTCTTATCAACTCTGTACATTCATTCGTATCAGCTCTGTGTACCAACTTCTTATCAGTTTTATACATGCATAGCCTAACTGAAAACGCCAATGTATTGTCTGCTCTGCACATCAGTGTACTATCAGCTCTACATATCAACGTTATATGAGCTCTATATATCAACGTTCTATCAGCTCTATATATGAACATTCTATCAGCTCTATATATCGACGTTCTATCAGCTCTGTATATCAACGTTCTATCAGTCCTGTTCAAAGGTTAAAAATCAGACTCCAGCCTCACTGCATTCAGAACAGCCTCACATATGCTCCGCCCCATGTGCCAGCATTCATCCAAGAGTAAGTTTGCTAATAGTTTCCATCAAATCTTGGATCTTTACGACTTGTTTTCTGCCACACAGTTCAGACTTCCTGACGTCACCCTTAATTTGTTCTAGCTCCAGATATCACTTCTCAGTTAAATTGTTCTTCCATTATTTCCGCTCTTCATTTTCCCGTAGTCTTTCCAATAGACTTTATCAATGTCGGCCGTGTCTATTCTCAGCCTGACATTTATTTTAGCCTGTCCAGCAAGTCTGTCCGTGAGTTCATTAACATGTGCTCTCGCATGCCCTGGACATTAAAGCCACGTTAGGCTCATCACACGTAACTGAACCTATTCTTTTCGAAGCAATTTTTTTTCTAATTCATATTCTGTGAATCCGTCACAACGAGGGCATGAACTACATCATGGGCAACCAGCCATTCCATTGTCTCCAGCACAGCCTCAGTTAACATTGACATGCTTGATGTGGCCACTTCAGACGCTCCCGAGCCATGCGCCATTACTCTTCCAAAAGGCAACAAAACCCCAACCATTTCTGCTGTTCCGAGACACTGATACATTTGTATATATTACTGTGTGGGTAGAGCCACAGAGATGCTGGATGAGATCTTGAAGCCAAAGTTCAACTACTCACAACCCGTCTATATAATAACCTTTGTTAGCTGAGCTCGCTCACGTACCCGTGACCAATCATCACCTTTAGGCACCTCATCTAGATCGCACACTGAGATTATTGTATCTTAAGCCTCAGCCATCCAGGATCTGCCTCATTTTATACATGCATAGCCTAACTGAAAACGCCAATGTATTGTCTGCTCTGCACATCAGTGTACTATCAGCTCTACATATCAACGTTATATGAGCTCTATATATCAACGTTCTATCAGCTCTATATATGAACATTCTATCAGCTCTATATATCGACGTTCTATCAGCTCTGTATATCAACGTTCTATCAGTCCTGTTCAAAGGTTAAAAATCAGACTCCAGCCTCACTGCATTCAGAACAGCCTCACATATGCTCCGCCCCATGTGCCAGCATTCATCCAAGAGTAAGTTTGCTAATAGTTTCCATCAAATCTTGGATCTTTACGACTTGTTTTCTGCCACACAGTTCAGACTTCCTGACGTCACCCTTAATTTGTTCTAGCTCCAGATATCACTTCTCAGTTAAATTGTTCTTCCATTATTTCCGCTCTTCATTTTCCCGTAGTCTTTCCAATAGACTTTATCAATGTCGGCCGTGTCTATTCTCAGCCTGACATTTATTTTAGCCTGTCCAGCAAGTCTGTCCGTGAGTTCATTAACATGTGCTCTCGCATGCCCTGGACATTAAAGCCACGTTAGGCTCATCACACGTAACTGAACCTATTCTTTTCGAAGCAATTTTTTTTCTAATTCATATTCTGTGAATCCGTCACAACGAGGGCATGAACTACATCATGGGCAACCAGCCATTCCATTGTCTCCAGCACAGCCTCAGTTAACATTGACATGCTTGATGTGGCCACTTCAGACGCTCCCGAGCCATGCGCCATTACTCTTCCAAAAGGCAACAAAACCCCAACCATTTCTGCTGTTCCGAGACACTGATACATTTGTATATATTACTGTGTGGGTAGAGCCACAGAGATGCTGGATGAGATCTTGAAGCCAAAGTTCAACTACTCACAACCCGTCTATATAATAACCTTTGTTAGCTGAGCTCGCTCACGTACCCGTGACCAATCATCACCTTTAGGCACCTCATCTAGATCGCACACTGAGATTATTGTATCTTAAGCCTCAGCCATCCAGGATCTGCCTCATTTGATACATCTGCCCTTTATCAACCCCAGCTCCTTATTGAGAGGCTGGTCTTTAATGCCAGCAACCCTGATGTGTGCCTTTACTTGAGCATATTTGTGTCTTAACTCATGCCCAGCATATCAAACAGGAAGCGCATGGCCGCTACAGGAGTATCCCAAGACCACTCTCTTTTCTTTGTTCTCTACACGATCTAGTCTGTTCAACACAGCGTTTGACAGAGTGAGTAGATCTAGACCATACTCCAATGGCGACAACCTCAGCGCCTGCATCAGCAAAAATAGAGTGCGCTGAGGAAAATTTACTGCAGCTACTAATATAACTGCTCCCAATGTTTCCTGGCTTTTGTACTACATTGTTCACATGTTTATCGATTAAATGTGATCCCTAGATATCGCGTGAAGTGTGTTCTCTTAATATCTTCTCTTCAGATCTTACAAATCTGTTATTTAATGAGCTCCAGAGAATGCTGTTTTTTTCAGTGTTTATCACTATATTGTTATCCTCACACCAGCCTGCTATCATCACATTGTTATCCTCATACCAGAATGTTATCACCACAATGTTATCCTCACACCAGCTTGTTATCACCACATTGTTATTATCACACCAGTCTGTTACCAAAACACTGTTCTCCTCACACTGGATTATTATCACCACGTTATTATTATTTGCACCAGCCTGTTATCACCACATTGTTATTATCATCACACAAACTGTTATCATCATATTGTTGTCATCACACCAGCCTGTTATCAATACATTGTTATCACCAAACCGGTCTTTTATCACAATATTGTTATCCTCACACCAGTCGGTTATTATTACATTGTTGTCATCACACTGGCTGTAATCAGCACCTTACTATCATCACACAGGTCTTTTATCACCACATTATTATCATCCCATAGCCTGTTATCACTATATTGTTATCGTCACTCAAGCCTTCTATTACTACATTGTTATTCTCACACTAGCCTGTTATCACCACATTGTTATCATCACACAAGCCTGTTACCATCACATTGTTATCCTCACACTAGCCTGTTATCACTAAATTGTTATGACCACACCACCTGTTATAACCATGTTGTTATCCTCACATCATTCTGTTATCATCAAATTTTTATCCTCACATCAGCCCGTTATCACCAAATTGTTATCATCACATTAGACCGTTATCACCACATTGTTATCTTCACACTGGCATGTTATCACCACATTGTTATCCTCACATTAGCCTGTTATCAACACATTGTTATCATCACATTAGGCTGTTACCATCAAATTGTTATCATCACATTAGGCCGTCATCACCACAATGTTATCTTCACATTTGCCTGTTATCACCACATTGTTATCCTAACATTTGCCTATTATCAACACATTGTTATCCTCACTTTAGCGCGTTATCACCACATTGTTATCCTCACACTGGCCCGTTATCACCACATTGTTATCCTCGCATCGGCCTGTTATCACAACATTGTTATCCTCACATTGGCCTCTTATCACAACATTGTTATCCTCACACTAGCCTGTTATCATAATATTGTTATCCTCACACTGGCCTGTTATCTCAACATTGTTATCCTCACATCAGTCTGTTATCACCACATTGCTATCCTCACAACCGCCTGTTATCAACACATTGTTATCATCACACCATCCTGTTATCACCACATTGTTATCCTCACAACCGCCTGTTATCACCACATTGTTATCCTCACACCAGCCTGTTATCACCACATTGTTGTCCTCGCACCAGCCTGTTATCAAAACATTGTTATCCTCACAACCGCCTGTTATCACCACATTATTATCCTCACACCAGCCTGTTATCACCACATTGTTATCCTCACACCAGCCTGTTATCACCACATTGTTATCCTCACAACCGCCTGTTATCACCACATCGTTATCCTCGAGCCAGCCTGTTATCACCACATTATTATCCTCACATCAGCCTGTTATCACCACATTGTTATCCTCACAACCGCCTGTTATCACCACATTGTTATCCTCAACCCAGCCTGTTATCACCACATTGTTATCCTCACCAGCTGTTATCTGACTCACCATATTCTGTACTTTTGTGGCTGGTTCCTCTCTACTCCTCCTATACTAACATGTTAACATATAATCAGAGCAGGTCAGCTCTCCCACACAGTTCCCAAATAAAAGCATAACGCCAACAGAAAATATATTCAATAGTACAGGATACAAATGAGACCCATGAGACAGACCCGTTGCAATGGTTCTGGGCTCTGAGATCCGTCTGAGAATCACTGTTAGGAATGAACCTATCGGGGGGGGGGGGGGGGAACAGAAGGAAAAAGACGAGGCTGGGAACAAGAGAGCAGGACCCAGATTCAAACTTAGATCTGGCTCTGATATCCACAGAAGCCTTGGTAGACGTGCATTGAGAGACCCTGGCATGTAGTGGAAGTGATTATCTCCCCTGCACTATGAGAATTAATAAAACTTGGAAATGTAGTTACAAAAAGAGAAACTGATCAACCCTGGACATCAGTTTATTATCACTGGCAGATTTGGTTTGGTAAATGTTTTCTTTTCATGGGAGCAAGGTTACACGGCGAGCAAGTGGTTGCCCACATCAGAACTTGATATTCATCTACAAAGATGTCTATAATACGAATAGAATAATAACTAGTGGAGACTGAAGACTTTGTGATCATTTCCAACCGAAATGAGACACATTAAGAACTGGCCGACATTAGGGGATCAGCAACTGACAATATGACATATGGTAAGCTTAAGAAATGATCTGTAGGATGAAAAGGTATTTGAAAAGTGAGCAGCAGATTATTTCTTATATACCGAAGTTCTATTTGCTTTCTACATTAATGAAGAGAGGAAGATCATTGATCAGACGTTTGTTTTCCTTTTTTTTACGTTAAACTTAAGCAGTAACTAATAAATAGATTGGAGCATTCACTAAAATAATTAAATGAATAAATAGACAGAACGATAAGTGCGCAAATATAAAAGTAATAAGATACACAAGTAGGCAGCCAGACAACCCGGTGAAAATGCGGGTGTGCGATCTGATAACTGCACGAACTTAAGGACGCACAGTAAGACGGACAAACAGGTAAACAGTCAGACAGAGTGACAGACAGATAAATATTAAGATAGAGAGACATACCAGACAGATATACAGACGAACAGATAGTCAGATAGAAAGATGGATAGACATTTAAATGACATATACGAACATAGTAAACCTAGGTTAGTTAGCAACCCTGAAGCTTAGGAATAATGGATAAGAGACCGGCTAGTATTAGAGACGCGCAGATCTGGGAGAAAGTTGTTCTTATGATATAATATATGAAGAAAGTTGGTCTAATGACATAGTATATGAAGAAAGTTGATCTAATGACACATATTGTCACTTTACTTACTTAACTTATGTACTGAAAATATAATGATAAATGTTAGAGAAGATGTAGACAAAGAATATTACGATGCCATAACAGTTGGAGGTTATGAAATACCAGAGATTAGATATGCTGATGACACAGTATTGCTGTCCACAACACAAAAAGGAATGGAAAAAATAATTATGTCAGTCCGTAAGAGTAGCGAAGAGCAGAACCTCTATCTTAATGCAAAGAAAACTAAATTGATGACAACTGACAAAACAAACAAGGCAGCTGAAATATGTATCAAAGAAGATAAACTGGAAGAAGTGGAGTGCTTTGAATATCTTGGATCACTACTAACTAATAATGGAGATACAATGAGGGAAATTAAAAGGAGGACATCTATCGCTCTTCAAAAAGTAAAAAAAAACTAAAGAAGCTGTGGAGAGGAGCAGACAGAACCACAAACATAATATTTTTAAGGGCATGCATCTTTCCCATCGCAACATATGCCTGTGAAACCTGGACACTTAACAAAACAGATGAGTAACTCATAAATGCCTTTGAATGTAAATGGTAAAGAAGAGTTCTTCAAATATCATGGACACAAAAAATAATAAATACATCCATACTACAAGAACTTAATATTTAATAAGGCTAGCTAGCAAAGAGGATTAAAGAGAGAAAATTCAAATATTTTGGAAACATTAAACGTCATGATAATTTAGATAAGACCGTCTTGGAAGGATACATAATGGGAAAAAAGAAAAATAGGAAGACTAAAACGAAGATGGCTGCAAGACATCGTTGATGATCTGCAAATGGATGCATCAGCAGCAGGTCATCTTCCTCACAATCGAGAGGCCTATATGAGTGCTGTTTGCGACTAAAAGTTCCTCATGGGACATACAAATGAATGAATGAATGTAAAATCCAAGGGATTTAAAACATATTGGTGCTGATAGAAATGGATACGGATGTGAAGTCTTTCACTTTGGACTTACAATGTAAAGTCCCTCCATTTATCGCGGGTTTTTTTTTAACCCTGCAGATTTGTGTCTCCTCATCGTTCATCAAGAACCCGGCAAGACGTTTGGCAATTTGCATGTTGATCACTGGAGGCGGCCAATACAGCGTCCCTTTTTTATAATATGGACTTTACTGTAATGAAAGTCAACACATAACATTATTCTGAAATTGCAATACATATAACAATTATAGTCAACAACTTGTTATGATGATGAAGGTGATCTACAATGGGTTTTATATGCCATGAATGAGGTTTTGGTGAAAACAAGTTCAAACGTACACTGTGTCTAAGTGTATAAACTAGGAAAGAAGTAGAACACAGAAATTTAACACTTCACAGAACGTTATATTTGTTAAGTTTTTTTTTTAGACAGTTTGTTTACGGAATTATTGTTTTATTTTCAAACTACTTTTTAATTTGTTTTTTTTACTTTATACATTTTTCTCTGCATATTTCAAAACAATAATACAGGATGTATGTATTTCTACTCATAAAGTAAAAATGTGCAATCTAATTGTTTATATATATATGTGTATATATATATATATTATATATATATATATATATGCATAAAAATCATTAGAGGAAGTTAAATGTTACACACTTTTCATAACTTATCTTACGTCGTAAATAAATAACAAAATTTCTGACACTGTCATAAGGAATTTTAAAATTTTAATCAGTTTTTTATTTAATACATTTTTTCCTATACTGCAGGTCTTCTAGTAAATGTTCTTTTAATGAATAATTATGAGGATTCTATTACTTCATTAACTGTGCGTGAAATATATTCTAATGCTAAAATTAAAGAAAAACACGCAATATACTTTAAACAGTCTCAACTCTTTCATTCGTAACAAATTTATGAGGATATAGGGATGAAAGCAAGGATTGATTAATGCGTGAATGTAATGACTGATGTATGGATGGATACATAGTTTGACCCGTCTATATAATAACCTTTGTTAGCTGAGCTCGCTCACGTACCCGTGACCAATCATCACCTTTAGGCACCTCATCTAGATCGCACACTGAGATTATTGTATCTTAAGCCTCAGCCATCCAGGATCTGCCTCATTTGATACATCTGCCCTTTATCAACCCCAGCTCCTTATTGAGAGGCTGGTCTTTAATGCCAGCAACCCTGATGTGTGCCTTTACTTGAGCATATTTGTGTCTTAACTCATGCCCAGCATATCAAACAGGAAGCGCATGGCCGCTACAGGAGTATCCCAAGACCACTCTCTTTTCTTTGTTCTCTACACGATCTAGTCTGTTCAACACAGCGTTTGACAGAGTGAGTAGATCTAGACCATACTCCAATGGCGACAACCTCAGCGCCTGCATCAGCAAAAATAGAGTGCGCTGAGGAAAATTTACTGCAGCTACTAATATAACTGCTCCCAATGTTTCCTGGCTTTTGTACTACATTGTTCACATGTTTATCGATTAAATGTGATCCCTAGATATCGCGTGAAGTGTGTTCTCTTAATATCTTCTCTTCAGATCTTACAAATCTGTTATTTAATGAGCTCCAGAGAATGCTGTTTTTTTCAGTGTTTATCACTATATTGTTATCCTCACACCAGCCTGCTATCATCACATTGTTATCCTCATACCAGAATGTTATCACCACAATGTTATCCTCACACCAGCTTGTTATCACCACATTGTTATTATCACACCAGTCTGTTACCAAAACACTGTTCTCCTCACACTGGATTATTATCACCACGTTATTATTATTTGCACCAGCCTGTTATCACCACATTGTTATTATCATCACACAAACTGTTATCATCATATTGTTGTCATCACACCAGCCTGTTATCAATACATTGTTATCACCAAACCGGTCTTTTATCACAATATTGTTATCCTCACACCAGTCGGTTATTATTACATTGTTGTCATCACACTGGCTGTAATCAGCACCTTACTATCATCACACAGGTCTTTTATCACCACATTATTATCATCCCATAGCCTGTTATCACTATATTGTTATCGTCACTCAAGCCTTCTATTACTACATTGTTATTCTCACACTAGCCTGTTATCACCACATTGTTATCATCACACAAGCCTGTTACCATCACATTGTTATCCTCACACTAGCCTGTTATCACTAAATTGTTATGACCACACCACCTGTTATAACCATGTTGTTATCCTCACATCATTCTGTTATCATCAAATTTTTATCCTCACATCAGCCCGTTATCACCAAATTGTTATCATCACATTAGACCGTTATCACCACATTGTTATCTTCACACTGGCATGTTATCACCACATTGTTATCCTCACATTAGCCTGTTATCAACACATTGTTATCATCACATTAGGCTGTTACCATCAAATTGTTATCATCACATTAGGCCGTCATCACCACAATGTTATCTTCACATTTGCCTGTTATCACCACATTGTTATCCTAACATTTGCCTATTATCAACACATTGTTATCCTCACTTTAGCGCGTTATCACCACATTGTTATCCTCACACTGGCCCGTTATCACCACATTGTTATCCTCGCATCGGCCTGTTATCACAACATTGTTATCCTCACATTGGCCTCTTATCACAACATTGTTATCCTCACACTAGCCTGTTATCATAATATTGTTATCCTCACACTGGCCTGTTATCTCAACATTGTTATCCTCACATCAGTCTGTTATCACCACATTGCTATCCTCACAACCGCCTGTTATCAACACATTGTTATCCTCACCCCATCCTGTTATCACCACATTGTTATCCTCACAACCACCTGTTATCACCACATTGTTATCCTCGCACCAGCCTGTTATCACCACATTGTTATACTCACACCAGCCTGTTATCACTACATTGTTATCATCACACTGACATGTTATCACCACATTGTTATCCTCACACAAGCCTGTTATCACCACATTGTTATCCTCACAACCGCCTGTTATCACCACATTGCTATCCTCACACTAGCATGTTATCACCACATTGTTATCCTCACATCAGCCTGTTATTACCACATTGTTATCCTCACACTGGCCTGTTGTCACCACATTGTTATCCTCACACTAGCCTGTTATAACTACATTGCTATCCTCACTTCAGCCTGTTATCACCACAATGTTATCCTCACATCAACCTGTTATCACCACATTGTTATCCTCTCATCAACCTGTTATCAACACATTGTTATCATCACACCATCCTGTTATCACCACATTGTTATCCTCACAACCGCCTGTTATCACCACATTGTTATCCTCACACCAGCCTGTTATCACCACATTGTTGTCCTCGCACCAGCCTGTTATCAAAACATTGTTATCCTCACAACCGCCTGTTATCACCACATTATTATCCTCACACCAGCCTGTTATCACCACATTGTTATCCTCACACCAGCCTGTTATCACCACATTGTTATCCTCACAACCGCCTGTTATCACCACATCGTTATCCTCGAGCCAGCCTGTTATCACCACATTATTATCCTCACATCAGCCTGTTATCACCACATTGTTATCCTCACAACCGCCTGTTATCACCACATTGTTATCCTCAACCCAGCCTGTTATCACCACATTGTTATCCTCACCAGCTGTTATCTGACTCACCATATTCTGTACTTTTGTGGCTGGTTCCTCTCTACTCCTCCTATACTAACATGTTAACATATAATCAGAGCAGGTCAGCTCTCCCACACAGTTCCCAAATAAAAGCATAACGCCAACAGAAAATATATTCAATAGTACAGGATACAAATGAGACCCATGAGACAGACCCGTTGCAATGGTTCTGGGCTCTGAGATCCGTCTGAGAATCACTGTTAGGAATGAACCTATCGGGGGGGGGGGGGGGGAACAGAAGGAAAAAGACGAGGCTGGGAACAAGAGAGCAGGACCCAGATTCAAACTTAGATCTGGCTCTGATATCCACAGAAGCCTTGGTAGACGTGCATTGAGAGACCCTGGCATGTAGTGGAAGTGATTATCTCCCCTGCACTATGAGAATTAATAAAACTTGGAAATGTAGTTACAAAAAGAGAAACTGATCAACCCTGGACATCAGTTTATTATCACTGGCAGATTTGGTTTGGTAAATGTTTTCTTTTCATGGGAGCAAGGTTACACGGCGAGCAAGTGGTTGCCCACATCAGAACTTGATATTCATCTACAAAGATGTCTATAATACGAATAGAATAATAACTAGTGGAGACTGAAGACTTTGTGATCATTTCCAACCGAAATGAGACACATTAAGAACTGGCCGACATTAGGGGATCAGCAACTGACAATATGACATATGGTAAGCTTAAGAAATGATCTGTAGGATGAAAAGGTATTTGAAAAGTGAGCAGCAGATTATTTCTTATATACCGAAGTTCTATTTGCTTTCTACATTAATGAAGAGAGGAAGATCATTGATCAGACGTTTGTTTTCCTTTTTTTTACGTTAAACTTAAGCAGTAACTAATAAATAGATTGGAGCATTCACTAAAATAATTAAATGAATAAATAGACAGAACGATAAGTGCGCAAATATAAAAGTAATAAGATACACAAGTAGGCAGCCAGACAACCCGGTGAAAATGCGGGTGTGCGATCTGATAACTGCACGAACTTAAGGACGCACAGTAAGACGGACAAACAGGTAAACAGTCAGACAGAGTGACAGACAGATAAATATTAAGATAGAGAGACATACCAGACAGATATACAGACGAACAGATAGTCAGATAGAAAGATGGATAGACATTTAAATGACATATACGAACATAGTAAACCTAGGTTAGTTAGCAACCCTGAAGCTTAGGAATAATGGATAAGAGACCGGCTAGTATTAGAGACGCGCAGATCTGGGAGAAAGTTGTTCTTATGATATAATATATGAAGAAAGTTGGTCTAATGACATAGTATATGAAGAAAGTTGATCTAATGACACATATTGTCACTTTACTTACTTAACTTATGTACTGAAAATATAATGATAAATGTTAGAGAAGATGTAGACAAAGAATATTACGATGCCATAACAGTTGGAGGTTATGAAATACCAGAGATTAGATATGCTGATGACACAGTATTGCTGTCCACAACACAAAAAGGAATGGAAAAAATAATTATGTCAGTCCGTAAGAGTAGCGAAGAGCAGAACCTCTATCTTAATGCAAAGAAAACTAAATTGATGACAACTGACAAAACAAACAAGGCAGCTGAAATATGTATCAAAGAAGATAAACTGGAAGAAGTGGAGTGCTTTGAATATCTTGGATCACTACTAACTAATAATGGAGATACAATGAGGGAAATTAAAAGGAGGACATCTATCGCTCTTCAAAAAGTAAAAAAAAACTAAAGAAGCTGTGGAGAGGAGCAGACAGAACCACAAACATAATATTTTTAAGGGCATGCATCTTTCCCATCGCAACATATGCCTGTGAAACCTGGACACTTAACAAAACAGATGAGTAACTCATAAATGCCTTTGAATGTAAATGGTAAAGAAGAGTTCTTCAAATATCATGGACACAAAAAATAATAAATACATCCATACTACAAGAACTTAATATTAATAAGGCTAGCTAGCAAAGAGGATTAAAGAGAGAAAATTCAAATATTTTGGAAACATTAAACGTCATGATAATTTAGATAAGACCGTCTTGGAAGGATACATAATGGGAAAAAAGAAAAATAGGAAGACTAAAACGAAGATGGCTGCAAGACATCGTTGATGATCTGCAAATGGATGCATCAGCAGCAGGTCATCTTCCTCACAATCGAGAGGCCTATATGAGTGCTGTTTGCGACTAAAAGTTCCTCATGGGACATACAAATGAATGAATGAATGTAAAATCCAAGGGATTTAAAACATATTGGTGCTGATAGAAATGGATACGGATGTGAAGTCTTTCACTTTGGACTTACAATGTAAAGTCCCTCCATTTATCGCGGGTTTTTTTTTAACCCTGCAGATTTGTGTCTCCTCATCGTTCATCAAGAACCCGGCAAGACGTTTGGCAATTTGCATGTTGATCACTGGAGGCGGCCAATACAGCGTCCCTTTTTTATAATATGGACTTTACTGTAATGAAAGTCAACACATAACATTATTCTGAAATTGCAATACATATAACAATTATAGTCAACAACTTGTTATGATGATGAAGGTGATCTACAATGGGTTTTATATGCCATGAATGAGGTTTTGGTGAAAACAAGTTCAAACGTACACTGTGTCTAAGTGTATAAACTAGGAAAGAAGTAGAACACAGAAATTTAACACTTCACAGAACGTTATATTTGTTAAGTTTTTTTTTTAGACAGTTTGTTTACGGAATTATTGTTTTATTTTCAAACTACTTTTTAATTTGTTTTTTTTTACTTTATACATTTTTCTCTGCATATTTCAAAACAATAATACAGGATGTATGTATTTCTACTCATAAAGTAAAAATGTGCAATCTAATTGTTTATATATATATATGTGTATATATATATATATATATATATATATATATATATATATGCATAAAAATCATTAGAGGAAGTTAAATGTTACACACTTTTCATAACTTATCTTACGTCGTAAATAAATAACAAAATTTCTGACACTGTCATAAGGAATTTTAAAATTTTAATCAGTTTTTTATTTAATACATTTTTTTCCTATACTGCAGGTCTTCTAGTAAATGTTCTTTTAATGAATAATTATGAGGATTCTATTACTTCATTAACTGTGCGTGAAATATATTCTAATGCTAAAATTAAAGAAAAACACGCAATATACTTTAAACAGTCTCAACTCTTTCATTCGTAACAAATTTATGAGGATATAGGGATGAAAGCAAGGATTGATTAATGCGTGAATGTAATGACTGATGTATGGATGGATACATAGTTTGATCGATGCAGGATCGTTAGGTAGATACATAGACATACAAACACATTGAAATATTATCAGGTAGATGGACTGACTGCCAGACAGTGATGGAGGTAAACAGACGGGCAAAAAGCAGATAGATATATAAATAGATAGACATAGAGGATAGATAGACAGACAGATAGATAGCTAGATAGATAAATAGATAGATAGATAGCTAGATAGACAGATGATAGATAGATAGATAGATAGATAGATAGATAGATAGATAGATAGATAGATGGATGGATGGATGGATGGATGGATAAAAAGATAGATAGATAGATAGACAGATAGATAGATAGATAGATAGATAGATAGATAGATAGATAGATAGATAGATAGATAGATAGATAGATAGATAGATAGATAGATAGATAGATAGATAGATAAATAGATAGATATATAGTTTGTTAGATAGATGCCATCTTTCTTATTTTCTTTTTCTATTTCATACCCTCTTTTTATCTCAGTATCTTTCCCTCTCTCTTACTCTCTATCCATCTCTCTCTCTCTGTTTCTCATTCTCTTTTTCTTTTTGTTTTTCTCTCTTTTTCAGTATCTTTCTCTCTCTCTTTATTTCTCTCTATATTTCTCTCTCTCTCTTTCACCATCACTCTCTTTTTCTTTCTCTTTATGTCTCTCTCTCTTTTTCTCTCTCTCTTTCTAAGACTTTCTCTTTCACTTTCTCTCTCTTCTCTCTCTCCATTTCTCTCTCTTTCGTTCTCTCCTTCTCTCTCTCACTTTTTCTTTCTCTCTCTCTCTACCTCTGGTCCGTGTCACTTTGGCGTTCCTGTCTTTTCAGTTTGAAAATAAAAAAGTTAATCAAGATCACCTCATCATTATAATTCAACTAATGTACAGACTATTTTCAGTAACTGCTCTAGTGTTTCAGAAAAAAATTCTGTAGCACTTTCTACAATTCAAAGATCTTTTCCACATATATATGCTCTCAACTCTCGTTTCCTTTCTTTTACACTTTTTTTCTTATAAATTACGTGAATTGATTGAATGCATATATATATATATATATATATATATATATATACATAAACAGGACGAAATAGATGAATTGGCAGACAGATAGGCATGCATAGAGACAGAATTAAATTTATATATGTACTGATTTCAATTTTCGTCCATTCTTTACAATATGTATACAGATGGTAAGTTTCTCTTTTTCCTGACAAAATATAAATATTAATAATATTTTCCTTCAAAAGTATATATCAAATATGTTACTGCGAAA
>CM019698.1:1249685-1302185 GCA_009760885.1 Achatina immaculata
CTAATATATGTACTGATTTCATTTTCCGTCCATTTTTTACAATATGTATATACAGAACGTAAGTTTCTCATTTACTTGACAAAATATAAATATTAATAATATTTTCCTTCAAAAGTATATATGAAATATGTTAGTGCGAAATGAACAGATAGACTCATAGAAGCATACACAGTTACAGAAAAAGACAGACAAAACAGAGAGACAGACAGACATAGATAGATAAACAGGCAGACAGACAGATATAGATAGATAGATAGATAGATAGATAGATAGATAGATAGATAGATAGATAGATAGATAGATACATACATACATACATACATACATACATACATATATAGATACTCGCTCAATTTCTTTCCTTACTAATTCTCACTCTTTCTCTTTCACTTCCTATATCTCTCTCTAATATGCTCTCCACTTATGTTTTGCGTTCTATTTATTTCTCTCTCTCTCTCTCTGTCTCTCTCTCTCTCTCTCTCTGCTCCGTATAACTTTGGTGTTAGTAGCCTTGCAGATTGAAAAGAAGAAATTATTTAAGATCATTTCATTATTATAATTCAACTAGTGAATAGAACGGTTTCATTAACTACTCTAGTCCTTAAAAAATTATTTATCTCTTCCTACACTGCACAGATCTCTTTGTAATATTTATGCCTTCAAGTCTGATTTCTTTTATTTTCATTTTTTTCTTTCTTGTAATTAAACAAATTGATTATATATATCTTTTTCTAACAACATATATATATATATATATATATATATATATATATATATATATATATATATATTCAAATAATTCCTGTTAATTATATACATATGAATAGGTCAATATAGATATTGTGACAGAGAAACTGGCAGACATATAGACACACACACACATTAATCGCTTAATGACTTTCTTTTTCCGTCCACATTTTACAATACGTATATACAGAAGGTAAGTTTTTCTTTTTCTCCACAAAAAAATAAACATTAAGAATTTTTTTTCTCCACAAGATTATATAAAATGTGTCAGTTCGAAGTGAAAATAGGCTCACTGATGCATATACACACGGAAACACACATAGACACACAGATAGATATACAGATAGATATATAGATAGATCGATAGATGGATGGATAGATAGATAGATAGATAGATAGATAGATAGATAGATAGATAGATAGATAGATAGATAGATAGATAGATAGATAGATAGATAGATAGATAGATAGATGCTCTCTTTTTGTCTCTCTCATTGTATTTCGTACGTTCGTTTTCTCTCTCTTTCCCTCTCTCTTTCTTTGTCTCTTTCTCTCTTATTTCTCTCTCTTTCTCTCTCTACTAATCACTCTCTCGTTCTGTTACACTCTCTTTCTCTTTTTCTCGCTGTATCTCTCTCTTTCTCTCTCTCTTTCTACCTCTTTCTTTCTCTCTCTCTCTCTCTTTTTCTCTTCCTTCCTCACTTTTTCTTTATCTCTCGTTCTCTTTCTTTCTCTCTTTCTCTTGCTCTTTCTATTTCTATCTCTCGTTCTCTTATTCTCTCTTTCACTTCTGGTCAATTCCTCTTTTCCGTGAATGGCTTTTCAATTTGAAAATAAAAAGTTAAGATCATCTCACTATTTCAATGAACTAATGAATAGACTGGTTTCAGTAACTGCTCTAAATTCTTCAGAAAAAAAATATGTACTTCTTCTTACACTGCAAAGATCTCGTTTCATTACTTATCATTTTTTTCATTCTTTTAAATTACAAGAATTGATTGGAAAAAAAATATATATATATTAATTATTAACAGGACCAGATAGATGTCTTCACAGAGACATATATACACTAATCACTGTAATGATTTTCTTTTTGAGTACATATTTTACAATATGTTTATACAGAAAGTAAGTTTCTCTTTTTCCACACAGAAAAAATAAATATTACGTAGTTTTTCCTACAACAGTATGTTAGTGCGAAATAGACAAATATGTATATATGATACATACAGAAACAGACATAGACAACAGACAGACAGACAGATAGATAGATAGATAGATAGATAGATAGATAGATAGATAGATAGATAGATAGATAGATAGATAGACATATAGATAGATAGATAGATAGATAGATAGATAGATAGATAGATAGATAGATAGATAGATAGATAGATAGATAGATAGATAGGTTTCAGTAACAGCTCTGGTTCTATGGGATGCATATGCGCCTCAAACAGCCTCTGGCAGTCAAGTCCAGCTCCTGGCCTTCCCGTGGCAGAACTGTTTAAACTGACAGGAGAAGGGGCGAGGGCGAATATCTGGCGCCTGAAAACCAGATACTTAGGGTAGATGAGTGGCACGTTTGGTAGCTCATCTGCCGCCGTTGGCGAGATTTTTCAGCTGCCGTGCGTGGAGCGGTGCTCTTCCCGGCCAATGAAGAAATTTGCAAATGAGGTTGCCGCGCAGCATCACTGCGGAAAAGGTGGTAGAAAGGATAAAGCGAAGCAAACAGTCAAATCACGGCACCTCTGGTCTGGAGGTCGGCCACGTCCTGAGTGCAGTCATGTTGGGTGAAATGCATGAACCGGCTTGTCCCAGAGGTTAAGACACTGCTGGCGAGACTCTTCAAACGCGGCGCGTGGAGTGAAGCTCCCTCGGTCAGGGAAGAAAATGCGGAAAAGAAATAAAGATTTCTGTGCGGTGCCGATGGGAAAAGGTGGTGGAAAAGATAAAGTGAAGTTTAATCGGTATGTCCAGTAGTATCGCTACAAGAGTTATACCACGGCGCCTCTGCTCTAGAGGTCGGCCACGTCCGAAATACACATACACTGGTGAAATATGCCTAAACCGGCACACACCAGGGGTGGAACTTGATGGCTAGACATGTCATGCCACCTCTGCTCTAGAGGTCGGTCACGCCTGATATACACCCATACTGGTGAATTTTGCCTAAACCGGCTCACACCAGGGGGTGAATATTGAAGGCTATGAATGTCACAGTACCTCTGCTCTAGAGGTCGGCCTCGTCCCAAACACGCCCATAATGGGATAATGCCTAAACCGGCTCAACCCAGGGGTAGAAGTCACTAGTGGCGAGGATTCGTCCTCCTGGACAAAAGCTCCATCCTGGTCACAACTAGGAAGGGTAGCGGCCACGACCGCAAAATGCTGAAGTCGGAGACACTGGACCAGGGAAGTCTAGATAGTCAACCACCTCTCACCCGGCGGGGATGTTTGCGTATCCTAATCACGCTGAGGTTTTCCGGTGAGAAAGTCGAACTCCGGACAGGATGGGCAACCACCTCTCACCCGGCGGTGATACACGGGTATCTCAAAACACGTCGAGGTTTTCCGGTGAGAAGGTCCAACCCTAGACTAAACTGGTGCAATGAAAAAGACGGTCTCATGCAATCCGCTTCAGAGACCCACCAAGAATACATTCTAACGCCCTGCGATTCTCTGAACCCCTTGTGGTCCTCTCGTGGATCTCATGTGGTCCTTTCGAGGACCATAGAGGGGATCACGGGACCTAACGAGGACCACAGGCGTAAATTTAGTAGGATCACAGTGCGGTTTTGGTGGTAGAAGCGAACGAAGAAGAAGAAGAAGAAGTAACAGCTCTAGTGCTTCAGACAAAAAATTCTTTATCACTTTTTACAATGCTAATATCTTTTCCGCATATTTATCATCTCAACTCTCGTTTCTTTTCTTATCATTCTTTTCTTTCTTTTAAATTACAACAATTGATTGAATATATATATATATATATATATATATATATATAATATATATATAATATATATATATATATATAAACAAGACGATATAGATGCAGTGGCAGAGAGACAGGCAGTTAGAGAGAGAGACATACACTAATCTTTGTACTGATTTATTTTTCCGTCCATATTTTACAATTTGTATATACAGCACGTAAGTTTCTCTTTTTCAGCCACAAAATATAATTATTAATAATGTTTTCTTTAAAAATGTATGTCAAATACGTCAGTGCGGAATGAATAGATAAGACTCATAGACGCATACCACATACAGAAACAGACAGACACAAAGAGACAGACAGACAGAGAGAAAGATGGATAGATAGATAGATAGATAGATAGATAGATAGATAGATAGATAGATAGATAGATAGATAGATAGATAGATAGATAGATAGATAGATAGATAGATAGATAGATACATAGATACATAGATACATAGATAGATAGATAGATCTCCGTTTTTTTTCTCCTTTGGTCTCTTTCTTCTATCGTCTCCAGATGTAATCGATCTTTTTGATCTCTGCTTACTTTTTTCTTTTGCATATTTATTGTTACTGTTTTTAGACTTCCTGTTAACTCCTTTTTTGTTTTGAATTTTATTTCAACAAGTGGGGAGGTAAGTGGGTAAGGAAAGGTGCAGATTTAGGACGTGATCACAACCTTCTGGTAGCAAAAATAACTGTAAAATTAAGGACATCTAAAATCGGAGAACACAGAAAGAAACGTTTTGATACAAGAAAACTGAAAGACTAGCAAACAATAAATGAATTCGCAACAGTACTTAAAAACCGCTTCAGTGTCCTACAAGACGAAGCAGAAATGTCCATACTAGAGTTCAATAAAACGCTACAGGAAACAGCAAAAGAAGTGCTGGGATATCGGAAACGGAGAAAAGAGGAATGGATAAGCAAGACCACATGGAAAAAGATAGAACAAAGAAAAGAAATCAATAAAAAATTACTGAACACCAAATCACAACGGCTTAAAGAACGAGTTTTAAGTAATTATGCACAAAAAGACAAAGAAGTGAAGGAATCATGCAGTCAAGATAAACGTCAATACTATGACAACTTAGCAGAAACAGCAGAGAAAGCAGCATATACAAATGACATGAAAACCATATATAAAATCACAAAGCAGAAGATAGGTAACGTCAACACAAGATGTGAAAGTGTAGTAAGGACACAAAATGGACATCTGGTCAGTGGAGAAAGAGAAAAAACTTGAAAGATGGAGGGAACACTTAAACACCCTACTAAACAGAACACAAGCAGCACAAACAATAGACATACCTGAAGCAAAAACGGAACTAAACATCAATACAGAACCAATAACAATAAGTGAAGTAATGGAGGCGATAAAGAAGCTAAAATTAGGCAGGGCACCAAGTGAAGATGAAGTGACTGCTGAGATGTTGAAAGCAGAAGAAACAGAAACACCAAAACAACATTGCTGGATATTACAACAAATTTGAGATCTAGAAAAAGCCCCAGAGGAGTGGAAAACTGGGCTTATAGTAAAACTAACAAAGAAGGGTAACCTCAGAGATTGCGGGAACTGGAGAGGCACTACCCTACTGCCACTCACCAGTAAAGTATTTTGCAGAATAATCATCAACAGAATTGTACCAACACTTGAGGAAAAACTTCGGAAAGAGCAGGCAGGATTTAGGAAAGGAAGATAATGCATAGACCACATATTTGTACTTAGACAAATATTAGAACAGGCAAATGAGTGGTATAGCACAACATATGCATTGTTCATTGATTTTGAGAAAGCCTTTGACAGTGTCAACAGAGATGCACTGTGGAAAATATTAAGATGGCATGGCCTCCCCCAAAATATAGTAAATGTAATCAAAGCCCCATATGAGGGTTTTCAGTGTAAAGTGATCTGTGCAGAACATACCTCCACCAGCTTTAGGGTACAAACAGGAGTGAAACAGAGATGTTACTATCACCAACATTATCTATTTTGGCAGTAGACTGGTTAATGAAGGAGGCAACATCAGACAAACGCAGAGGATTACAATGGACCCTTGACACAGTGCTGGAGGACCTTGACTTTGCGGACGACATTTGTCTATTATCAAGCAGTCACAAAGATATGCAAGATAAAATAAACAAGCTAACTCAGAATGCAAACAACATAGGACTAAAGATCAACGTAGGAAACAGAAAGTTAATGAAGCAAAATGTGAACAACAGAAATGTACTCAGAGTAGACAGCAAGTTAGTGGAGGAGGTCAACGAATTTGTATACCTTGGCAGTAGAGTAGTAGAAAATGTATACAGCACAGAGGACATCAACAGCAGACTTACTAGAGCAAACCAGGCTTTTGCAGTGCTGCAGACTATATGGAAATAAAAAAAACTGAGCATAAATATGAAAATCAGGATATTTAAGAGTAATGTTCTAAGTGTACTACTTTATGGAAGTGAATGCTGGAAAATCACCAAAACCATAGAAAACAAGTTGAATTCTTTCCAGACTAAATGTTTATGAAGAATTATAAAAATATTTTGGCCAAACACCATAAGAAATAATATCTTATTGGCAGAAATGCAGATGAAGCCACTGACAGCAATTATTGAGGAAAGACGCTGACGATGGCTGGGACATGTGCTCCGAATGACTGACAACTCAAAACCAAAAACAGCACTAAGATGGACACCACAGGGAAACAGAAGTAAGGGTAGACCAAAAGAGACATGGAGAAGAACAATAGAAAGGATGTTGAGCAATAGAGGGCTCACCTGGGCAAGAGCTGAAAAAAGGCGAAGGACAGGCATTTGTTAAAAACCCTTGCGGAAGCCCCATATGCCCTGGGCACTTAAGGTTCAGAGAGAGAGAGAGAGAGAGAGAGAGAAGTGGAGAGGTCATGGATTTTATTGTTGTAGTTAATCATTGCAATTTGTAACACTCATACTAGAAACAAGATTATGAGGATGGATGGATAGATGAATAATTAAATTAATAGATGGATGGATCGATATGTCAATGGGTGAATAAATGGGTGAAAGCATGTATGGATGAATAAATGAATGGCAGCATGTGTGGATAGTTATATTGATGATAGCGTGTATAGATGGATCAATGGATGGTATCATGTATGGATATATACATAGATAAATGGATGAATAAATTAATAGTTGAATGTATGGATGGATAAATGGATATTAGAATGTATGGATGGATAAATGAATATACGGATGTATTAATGGATGCACTGGGTACTGATGGATGCATACATGTACGGTTTGTCAACAGATGGTTAGACAGAATATAGATAGACACACATCTTATCTTATATCTTATATCCTTCCCGTGCCGTTAGACGTCACATAGGGCTCGCAAAGTAGTTCGCCAATTTTTCCTGTCTTCGGCGAGTCTTTCAACCTCAACAAAGGATTTTATGCCTGTTAACTTGGCCTCTCTTAATAATGTCCTCTTCAGAATTTCACACACATACAAACATATAATCGGACGAAAGGACTTATTTACATAATTCATTAAATAAATTGATACATAAAGATCAAGGTAAAATGGATATAAGCCCTTATTTCCAAGACTAAAAGCACATGAGATTATATATATATACTTCTGAATAACATGTACATATATTTTATAATGACTTAGAGACAGCCCTGAAATAAACAAAGTCACGTGAAGTTGTTATAGTGATGGGATATTTTAATGTCAAAGTTGATAACGGAAGAACTTCAGGTATCATTGGTGACCATGGACTGGGGGAGAGGAATGACAGAGATACTAAATTAATTGAATGGGCAAGAATACATAGCATGGTTGTAGGAAACACCTGGTTTAAACAACATCCTCGAAGACTGGCAACGTGGTGCAGCCCAGACAAAAAGACTTGTAACCAGACAGACTACGTATTAATCAACAAACGATTCCGCAATGCATTACTGACAACAAAACCTATGCCAGGAGCTGACTGCAATAGTGACCACCATCCACTCTGTGGAAAAGTTAGAATAAAGCTAAAGAAAGCATATAGAAAAGTGAGAAACATCAAACTGAATATAGAACTCCTTAAAATGACCTCGAACTACAAGAACAACAAATAGTTATTATACTAAATCCACGACAAAGATACACAGTATAAACGAACAATGGGCAATGTTAATAACAGATTCTATCCATCAAAGTGTTAAGTAGAAAATACCACAGAAAAAAGATGCCCACAAGGATAAATAGACGGCAGGCGACATCTTGGGACTGATGGACAAGAGAAGAAGGAGTAAAAATAAGGAGAAAATATTGCTGGATAAAAAAAAAAAAAAAACAAATTCAGAGGAATGTGAGGGAAATAGGACTCTCAGCCTCTCATGCCACATAACAAATCTGCTTCTGTGAATTATTATGAGAATAACAGGAAAAAAGAACAAAAATTGAAACAGCAGATGGATAGTTCCGTTTTGTTGAAGGAAAGGGAACACACAATGTCCTTTACGCCTTGTGAACACTAACAGAAAGAGCTTTAGAAGTACAGAAAGATCTCTACTTGTGGTTCATTGATAACATCACGGCATTCGACACGCCGTAACATGATGAGATTATTAAAATGCGTGAAGACCTAAACATAGACAGTAAAGACCTGAGAAGTGTGAAACATCTATACTGGCAACAGGAAGCAACGATTCGTGTTGAAAATAAAACTGGAAAAATATCAACTAATAAAACAAGGAGTGTGACAGGAATGTGTACTATCTTCAGATATTGTTTCTCTGTACAGCGGGAATATTCAAAGAACGATCAGTACATATATTATTTAACACATCCTTATTAATGATAAAATCCTCATTTATGCATGCGAAAGCTGGAAAACAACTAAAGAAATAGAAAAGAAATTAGACTGTTTTGAAAACAAATGCCTACGGAAAATACTCAGCATCAAGTGGAATGAATTCAAGAACAATGCAGAGATAAGACAGATGACTGAACAACAACCAGTCTCATGGGTGATCAGGAAAAGGAGATGGACATATGTTGGTCACTTGATGAGAAGAAATGATCAGAGAATCCCAAAACAAGCTATCAAGTGGAACGCAACAGGCCGAAGAAAAAGAGGCAGACCGCGTGAAACTCTGAATAGGACATTATTAAGAGAGGCCAAATTAATAAGCATAAAATCCTTTGATGAGGTTGAAAGACTCGCCGTGACCTACTTTGCGAGCCCTATGTGACGTTTAACGGCACGGGAAGGATATAAGATAAGATAAGATATTAATGAATGTTAGAAAGCAAGTCATAAATTGTTGTACTGAACATATCTTATTACATAGAAGTGCATCATGGACAATATGTAGGTCTGCACACAAAATCATTGGAAGCAGCAGAAATGTGGTTTATTAGAAGAATGTTGTGAATTCCCTGCATAGCAAAAACAACTAACGGAGAATGTATGAGAAGAGCTGGAGAGACAAAATATCTTGTCAGAAAAAATAAGAGAGAGAGAGACAATGTACATTCATAGGACATCCAATGAGAAGAGGGGGCATTGAAAATATTGTAACAGCAGGAAGAATGGAGGGGAAAAGAGCCAGGGGAAGACCAAGAGAAATGATATTTGACAGTCTGACGAGGTGGTATGAGATGAGATCACAAACTTAGTTAATGGCCCAACATGAAGGATCGGGTACTCTGGAGAAGCATAATGATCAACGGCAGTCGGCACGGCACCTAATGATGATGATGAGATTGATGATGATGGTGATGGTGATGATGATGATGATGATGATGATGTTGATGACGATGACGATGATGGTGATGATGATGATGATGATGATGATGATGATGATGATGATGTTGATGACGATGACGATGACGGTGATGATGATGATGATGATGATGGTGGTGGGGGTGGTGGTGGTGGTGGTGTTTTTTTTTTAATTTCCAAAGTGAGATACTCTCACAGAAAATCTTATGTAATTCCACTACCGTCTGTAATGTTCTTGCTTTTATATTTATGTTCAATAATATTACTACAGTTAGTAAGTATTTCAATTCACAAAATAAAAGGAAATGGTTCAATCTTATTAAAAATTATATAACTAACATTCAGGATATTTACTTTTATTTTAACACACTTTCAAGAACTAATATAAGTGCTTGATCGCTGGAAATATTAGTAGCATGTTTACACGAAATTTGTGTCGTCTCTTCTTTAGCACATTTATTTTTCTACTGATGTTCTTCTAGCTAGTGCTTCTATGTTAAGTGTATTATTTCTATAACTGTGTAGGAAATGAGTTTTTAAAAATAATTAATTTTATTACATTTTGCAGCACTGTTACTAAGAACAACTCTATGAGGAAGGATAAATGGATGACACACGACATCTTGGGACTGATGGACAAGAGAAGAAGGAGTAAAAATAACGAGAAAATATTGATGAATAAAAAAAAAGAAACCAAGTTCAGAGGAATGTGAGGGAAATAGGACTACCAGCCTCTCATGTCACATAACAAATCTGCTTCTGTGAATTATTATGAGAATAACAGGAAAAAAGAACAAACATGGAAACATCAGATTGACAGTTTCGTTTTGTTGAAGGAAAGGGAACACACAATGTCCTTTAAGCCTTGTGAACACTAACATAAAGAGCTTTAGAAGTACAGAAAGATCTCTACTTGTGGTTCATTGATAACATCAAGGCATTCGACAAGCCGTAACATGATGAGATTATTAAAATGTCTGAAGACCTAAACATAGACAGTAAAGACCTGAGAATTAAAAAAATTCTTTTCTATTACCAAAGTGAGATTTTCTCACAGAAAATCTTAAGTAATTCCACTAGCGTCTATAATATTCTTGCTTTTATGTTTATGTTCAATAATATTACTACAGTTCGTAAGTATTTCAATTCACAAAATAGAAGGAAATGGTTCAATCTTATTAAAAATTATATAACTAACATTCAGGATATTTACTTTTATTTTAACACACTTTCAAGAACTAATATAAGTGCTTGATCGCTGGAAATATTAGTAGCATGTTTACACGAAATTTGAATCAACTTTTCTTTAGCACATTTATTTTTCTACTGCTGTTCTTCTAGCTAGTGCTTCTATGTTAAGTGCATTATTTCTATAACTGTGTACGAAATGAATTTTTAAAAATAATTAATTATTACATTTTGCAGCACTGTTACTAGTAGCAACTCTATGAGGATGGATGAATGAATGGATGAATGGATGGATGGATGGATGAATGGATGTGTTAGAAATTGGACATACGGATGGATGGATAGGTGGATAGAGAGTATATACAAAGGACGGACAGACACACATTGTGTAAACAAAAGGTCGCAGGACGATTTGTTTTAGATGAAATTAAAAATGATTGATGTAGATGATAAAACGCAGAGGACCAAGAACAGACCCTCGTGGAAGACAATTATCAACCACAGACGAATTTGACTTGAAGCTTTTGAGACAAACAACCTGTTGTCTGTCGGAAAGAAATGATCATTAATTGCGTCTGGGTGTAATCAGTAAGTCTGAATCTTCCTAAAAAGGATTGTTAAGATCAATCATGTAAAAAAAAGTCAACAAAGACAGAACCGCATAATTTATCTTCATTTATATTAGATAACCAACATTCCGCTATTTTTATGAGAGCTGTGTGGCAGGAGGACGAACAACTGACAAATAATAAGCAAATATGTTTCTTGCATGTGGCGTAAGGATAAATTTATATGTGGCTTTTCTAGTGGTTTTGAAAAATCAAAAGGGTTGGAAAGTTGCTTATAACTCGAGGGATTGTTACCTGAACCAGATATGAAAAGGGGATATATTTTTCTATTTTAAAACTCTGAGGAAAATGACATTGTATGGATCGCGCTGATTGTAAATGTTTGTTAGTGTGTATTACTGGTGTTGAGTAGCGTAATATATTGTTGTTGTTTCATTGAATCCTGCTATGCTGTTGTTCTTTAAAGATAAACGATAATTGTAAACTGAACTAACTGACAGGAAAGAAGTAACAGATTGCTTTTCTTTAAAGATAAAAGATAATAGTAAACTGAACTAACTGACAGGAAAGAAGTAACAGATTGCTTTTCTTTAAAGATAAAAGATAATAGTAAACTGAACTAACTGACATGAAAGAAGTATCTGTTTTTTTTCTTGCATGCAATTCACATTATTACTGATAAGAGTTATGTCATCAGCAAAATCAAGATCTTCTAGTTGGATCCCATGTACTCAGTCAATACCTGTGTTACCTGTGCAGCATTTTTTCATTTTGAAGTCTATTGTAATACCAAAAAGTAAAGGAGACAGTATACATCCTTGTTTCAAGCCTGTTTCAATCTGGAACCATTCACTCATCCCTTCTTCTGTCTTGACTGCACAAATATATCCATTGTAGAAGTCCTTAATGATGTTGACAATTTTAGATGGTATTCCATATAGACATAAAATTCTCCATAATGAATCTCTGTGTATGCTATCAAATGCCTTTTTAAAATCTATGAAGTTCAGTATTAATGGTTTCTGCTTTTCAATATGTTCTTCAAGTATTATTCTGAGAGTAAAGATCTGGTCGAGACAGTTTCTCCCTTTTTGAAATCCTGCTTGTTCTTCTCTCAATGCAGTATCCACTATATCTTTAAGTCTATTCAAAATGACCTTGCAAAATGCTTTTGACACAGCTGATATTAAGGTTACTCCTCTCCAGCTGTTACAGTCACTAAGGTAGCCCTTTTTGGTATTTTAACAATGATTCATTTCTTCCAATTAGAAGGGACCCTTTCTTCTTTCCAAATCTTGTTAAACATTCTCTGTAGTTGTCTCATGTTGTCACTATTGATAACTTTTAGCATATCTGTTGTTATTTCATCTTCACCTGCAGCTTTGTTGTTAGCCATTAAATTCACTGCTATTTCAATTTCATGCAATTTAATTTCATCTAGGCTGACATTTAGTTGTGGGGCTGGTAAGTCAGTTTCAAGGTTTAACAATTCTTTTGGGTGTGGTAGATTAAGTATTTCTTGGAAGTGTTCAGCCCATCTTTGGTTTTGGTCTTTATATGATGTTAATAGGGTTCCAGTTTTGCTAAGGATTGGTCTTTCTTTAGATGTAATAGTACCTGTTAGCCTCTTTTGAATGTTATATAAAGTTTTGCTGTCTCCTGTTTTTTCTTCTTTTTCTGCCTCTTTCGCCATAATGTCTATGTATTCTCTTTTATCCCTTCTAGCTGAACTTTTTACTTTCTTGTCTATTTCTTTGTATTTTGCTTTCGCCAGATCTTTTCCAAGATCTGTTTTTGCGTTCAACATGTCTAATTTGACTACTCGTCTTTCATGTATATACTTCCATGTTTTATCTGATTTTCTATTTGGTTTTTCCAGTCCAGCACTTACTTTTGCTGCTGTGATTATGGCTGTGCTGTAAGAATTCCATAACTCATCTATACCTATCTCCTCAACTTCACTGGGTATTTTGGAATGATTGGTAAGTTCTTGATTGAAATTAATGTTAGTATTTTCTTCTTGTAGGCTGTGGCTGTTTATCTTTCTGTGTACTGATTTCTTGTGTTGGCTTTTCAATTTTAGTTTTATTTTCCCTATGCACAGGATGTGATCACTGTTGACATCTGCACCCCTATAAGCCTTTACATCTATGAGGCATGTTCTGTATTGCTTTCTAAAACAAAAATGATCTATCTGGTTTCTAGTTCTATCATCTGGAGATATCCACGTTGTTTTATGTATCTTTGTGCGTGGGAATATTGTGCTTCCAATGACCATGCCCTCTGTTAGACATATTTCAATTAATCTTTCTCCATTCTGATTAACCATGTCAGTTCCTTCTTCCCACATCACTTTTTTCAACGTCGGTATTATCTTTCCCTACCTTATCGTTGAAGTCCCCCATAGCAATTATAATGTCGTGTTTATGGATTTTGTTGATGATTAAGTTGTTATAGTGATGGGATCTTTTAATGCCGAAGTTGGTAAAGGAAGAACTTCAGACATGGTGACTATGGACTGGGGGAGAGGAATGACAGAGGTAGTAAATTAATTGAATGGGCAAGAATACACAGCATGGTTGTAGGAAACACCTGGTTTAAATAACATGCTCTAAGACTGGCAACGTGGTGCAGCCCAGACAAAAAGACTTTTAACCATTTAGACTACGTATTAATCAATAAAGATTCCGCAATGCATTACTGACAACAAAAACCATGCCAGGAGCTGACTGCAATAGTAAACTGAACTAACTGACATGAAGAAGTAACAGATTGCTTTTCTTTAAAGATAAAAGATAACAGTAAACTGAACTAACTGACATGAAGAAGTAACAGATTGCTTTTCTTTAAAGATAAAAGATAATAGTAAACTGAACTAACTGACATGAAAGAAGTAACAGATTTGCTTTTCTTTAAAGATAAAAGATAATAGTAAACTGAAATAACTGACATGAAAGAAGTAACAGATTGCTTTTCTTTAAAGATAAAAGATAATAGTAACTGAACTAACTGACATGAAAGAAGTAACAGATTGCTTTTCTTTAAAGATAAAAGATAATAGTAACTGAACTAACTGACATGAAAGAAGTAACAGATTGCTTTTCTTTAAAGATAAAAGATAATAGTAAACTGAACTAACTGACATGAAAGAAGTAACAGATTGCTTTTCTTTAAAGATAAAAGATAATAGTAAACTGAACTAACTGACATGAAAGAAGTAACAGATTGCTTTTCTTTAAAGATAAAAGATAATAGTAAACTGAACTAACTGACATGAAAGAAGTAACAGATTTGCTTTTCATGCGTACATTAACTACCTAAACATTTATTTCATTCACTGAAGTCACAACTAGAGGTCGCTAGTGAACATTTTAAGACATTGCTCTCTACTTTGAAGTCACAACTAGAGGTCGCTAGTGAACATTTTAAGACATTGCTCTCTACTTTGAAGTCACAACTAGAGGTCGCTAGTGAACATTTTAAGACATTGCTCTCTACTTTGAAGTCACAACTAGAGGTCGCTAGTGAACATTTTAAGACATTGCTCTCTACTTTGAAGTCACAACTAGAGGTCGCTAGTGAGCATTTTAAGACATTGCTCTCTACTTTGAAGTCACAACTAGAGGTCGCTAGTGAACATTTTAAGACATTGCTCTCTACTTTGAAGTCACAACTAGAGGTCGCTAGTGAACATTTTAAGACATTGCTCTCTACTTTGAAGTCACAACTAGAGGTCGCTAGTGAACATTTTAAGTCATTGCTCTCTACTTTGAAGTCACAACTAGAGGTCGCTAGTGAACATTTTAAGTCATTGCTCTCTACTTTGAAGTCACAACTAGAGGTCGCTAGTGAACATTTTAAGTCATTGCTCTCTACTTTGAAGTCACAACTAGAGGTCGCTAGTGAACATTTTAAGACATTGCTCTCTACTTTGAAGTCACAACTAGAGGTCGCTAGTGAACATTTTAAGACATTGCTCTCTACTTTGAAGTGACTGCTGATCTCAGTACAAGTGTGTACATAATTATAACTCTCCAAGTCAGGCTGGTGACTCTCCTTTGTAAGAATGTTAACTGCTTTTGAGACAGACTTAGTATCTGATTTATTCCGAGCTAGTTTCTGTTTTTCTTTAAGTTTTTTTTCTTTAAGTTTTCTTTAAGTTTCTGTTTTTCTTTAAGTGATCTGTGCAGAACATACCTCCACCAGCTTTAGGGTACAGACAGGAGTGAAGCAGGGATGTGTACTATCACCAACATTATTTATCTTTGCACTAGACTGGTTAATGAGGAAGACAACATCAGACAAACGCAGAGAATTACAATGGACCCTTGACACAGTGCTGGAGGACCTTGACTTTGCGGACCACATTTGTCTATTATCAAGCAATCACAAAGATATGCAAGATAAAATAAACAAGCTAACTCAGAATGCAAACAACATAGGACTAAAGATCAATGTAGGAAAGACAAAGTTAATAAAGCAAAATGTGAACAACAGAAATGTATTCAGAGTAGATAGCAAGTTAGTGGAGGAGGTCAATGAATTTGTATACCTTGGCAGTAGAGTAGTAGAAAATGTATACAGCACAGAGGACATCAACAGCAGACGTACTAGAGCAAACCAGGCTTTTGCAATGCTGCAGACTATATGGAAATTTAAAAAAAACTGAGCATAAATATGATAATCAGGATATTTAAGAGTAATGTTCTAAGTGTACTACTCTATGGAAGTGAATGCTGGAAAATCACCACAACCATAGAAAGCAAATTGAATTGTTTCCAGACTAAATGTTTATGAAGAATTATAAAAATATTTTGGCCAAACACCATAAGAAATAATATCTTATTGGCAGAAATACAGATGAAGCCACTGACAGCAATTATTGAGGAAACACGCTGGCGATGGTTGGGACATGTGCTCCAAATGACTGACAACTCACTACCAAAAATAGCACTAATATGGACACCACAAGGGAACAGAAGTAAGGGTAGACCAAAAGAGACATGGAGAAGAACATCAGAAAGGATGTTGAGCAATACAGGGCTCACCTGGGCAAGAGCAGAAAAAAAAGGCGAAGGACAGGCATTTGTGAAAAACCCTTGCGGAAGCCCCATGTGCCCTGGGCACTTAAGGTTCAGAGAGAGAGAGAGAGAGAGAGAGAGAGAGAGAGATTTTCTGTTTTCTTTTCCTTTCCTGTCTAATTGAATATTGAACTTTGTTTCTAAGTAATCAATAGCTATTGAATTCATTTTTCTTTTGTGCCTAATCTCTTTCCCTCATGAGAAGCAATATATCGGGTGGTACCCAGTGAACCTCACTTGATGTTTAATTCTCACCTCTTTAATGGGAATATGTTTGTCAAATGTATTCCACAAGATCTTTATCCATAATTCAAGTGCCTTATCAATCAGGGTCAGTTAGTTGGTGGACATGATCTAGAGGTGTTGCTTGCAACTCTTTCAAACATAAATTCTAATTGAATTTGTTAAAAAGTCTAGGTTAGATAGACACGCAGGCAGACAGACAGACAGACTGACAATCAGGCAGGCATTCATGAGGACAAACAGACAGAGACAGATGGATGGATGGATAGATAGATAGATAGATAGATAGATAGATAGATAGATAGATAGATAGATAGATAGATAGATAGATAGATAGATAGATAGATAGATAGATAGATAGATATGTTAAATACTATTTATTTTAAAACGGTGAAGAATTTGGCGCGCAGACACCTCTTTATCACGCCATCTTTCATTCTTCCCAAACACAGAAAATAATGCACAATGAACCTATATAAAATATAAGTATACAGATTACATGAAAAAGTATCTAAGAATGCAAGATGAAAATATTACATTCACAAATATGGGATGCAGAACTATATGAAAGGTAACTAATCTAACAAAACAGCGCTCACATGTGGCATAATTAGCCATAGGAAAGCCAGATATGTTAAAAGGGAGACAACTGCTTTAAATTGAGTAAAGAAAGAATGCTTTCCCATGTTTTCCATCCTTGACCCTCGAGTTTGAATGTATACCGAGAAATCTAAAATTAGAAAATTGAAGTGTCCAACTCAAGGTTACTGACTGAAACTTTACACTTCCACACACTAATTAGTGTATAGGTATATAACTATAGACCAAGCTACTGCTGTAAAGTTGCGATACCAAAAATAAACTAGGAAAGAAAGTAGGAACAGCTTTATTACATAACGACTTAAAAGTTGTGGCGTTTTGTATATAATCATACAAAAACACACAGGACGAAGAAATAGAGAGAGAAGATACATCACAAAATTAAATGGATGCTATTCCTCATGTCTCTTTTGGAAGTAAGGGTAGACCAAAAGAGACATGGAGAAGAACAACAGAAAGGATGTTGAGCAATAGAGGGCTCACCTGGCACGAGCAGAAAAAAAGGCGAAGGACAGGCATTTGTGGAAAACCCTTGCGAAGCACTTAAGGCTCAGAGAGAGAGATATATTTAAAAATAAAAGAAATAAAAATGAAATAAAATGAATAGAGCACTTTTCTGTAACTTGTAATAATACAGCGTCAAAAGAGCCACAGCTTCTTACAAATTACAGATAAGAACTGTTCATTTTATTTCATTTTTTCTTTAACATAACATTCAAATAAATCTATACTTTTATCACCTCTCTCTAGTTCTTCGTCCTGTGTGTTTTTGTTTTGGGTCATGTTGTAGTCAGGAATGTCGACAGTGTTAGTTCTCGTGAGTTGAAGTAGTTTGAATTTGGTTCAGTAGCTTAGTGTATAAAATGTAGAACGTTATTCACTGTATTTTTTAGGACAGCCAGTCAATCAGTCAGTCAGTCAGACAGTCAGTCAATCAGTATGTTATTTTGATAGCTCGTGATTTGTGGACAGTGTGTCTATGAGTTTTCATGTGCACTGAGGTTGATACAGATTGTAAGTGTGAAACTTTCAGTCTGCTTCTGACTTCTGTCTCCACATATGGCAAACAAGTTCTTGCCAGGGACTTAGAATGTTGTTGTTTTGTCATCTCTGCCGTGTGCCAGCAGTTTCCTTCCTCAGGATCTCAACCTACATCCTATCACCCAACAAATTTGTTGTCTGTGTTTAAAGCTACACTATTTGTATCACTGTTGATTTGATATGCCTCAAGTCTGCATAGTCTAGTCTACGTGTACTGGTTGTTATTCCAGTGGGATTAGGTCGTCTTGTTGTGTGTAAGAGAATATCATAGAAACTAAGTTCTTAGCAGATCTATAGATCAGATCTGGTAAAGTTTAACTAGAGAGTAGTTCTACTTAATCAAACAGTAATGATACCAAATGACTTGTACATAGTAACAGAAGGAATGTACGTGTTTCACTGCCGGTCTCAAGCATGCATCATCTTAGAAGTATAATACTACTTTAGTGGTACGATATACTTTAGTAATGCCAGAATGCTACTTTAGTAGCACGATACACTTTAGTACTGCTAGAATACTATATTAGTGGCACGATACACTTTAGTAATACCACAATACTACTTTAGTGGGACGATACACTTCAGTACTGCCAGAATACTACTTTAGTGGGACGATACACTTTAGTACTGCCAGAATACTACTTTAGTGGACTGATACACTTTCATTCATTCATTCACTTGCATGTCCCTTGCGGAACTTTTCCTCCCAAACAGCACTCCTGTAGGCCTTTCGGTTGTGAGCAAGATGGCCTGCTGCCGTTGCATCCATTCCCAGATCGTCAATGGTGTCTTGCAGCCATCTTCGTCTTGGTCTTCCTCTTTTTCTTTTTCCCATTATGTATCTTTCCAATACAGTCTTCTCTAAATTATCATGACGTTTAATGTGTCCAAAATATTTAGGTTTTCTCTTTAATCCTGTTTACTACCCAGCCTTATTCAATATTTAGCTCTTGTAGTATGGATATATTTGTTCTTTTTTGTGTCCACGATATTTGGACAACTTTTCTGTAGGATTTACATTCAAAGTCGTTTATGTATTTCTCAGCTGTCTTGTTAAGTGTCCAGGTCCAAGTGGCGCGATACACTTTAGTAATGTCAGAATGCTACATTAGTGGACCGGTACACATTAGTAATGCCAGAATACTGCTTTAGTGGTATTATACACTTTAGAAATACCATAATAATACTTTAGTAGTATTATACACTTTAGTAACGTCAAAATATTAGTTTATGGTGTGATACACTTTAGTAATGCGAGAATACCATTTTAGTTTTACGATACACTTTAGCAATGTGATAATACTACTTTAGTAGTACTATACACTTATGTAATGCCAGAATATTATTTGAGTGGACCGATACACATTAGTAATGTCAGAATACTACTTTAGTTGTACGGTACACGTTAGTAATACCAGAATACTACATTAGTGCTACGACACACTTTAGTAATGCCAGAATACTACTCTAGTCACGCCAAATTCTATTTTACACACACACACGCATGTACATACATACACAAATATATTCTCAATGGAGTTCTTCTGACATCACACATTCACTATGATAATTTCTAAGTAGATCTAAAAAGTTAAGTTTAGAACTATGTTCTTTTAGAATAGAACTCTGTTGCTGGGGGAGTCATGGTATTAGACGCTAATCTATGGAGGGATATAGTTACAAGCCAATAAATATTGAAGAAGTCCTAAATTAAAGTATGAAGTATTACTAATGGAGTTTAGATGATAAGGGAGGGAGTTCCAGAGCTGTACTGCAGAGTATGCAAGGTTTTTCTTGTACAGATCAATCCTTGGTTTAGGAAGAGGGCAGTTTCTTAAACACTGGCTACGAGTAAGGCGGAGCATTGTGCCACAAAATTATGTGAACAAACTTAACTTTGTTAAAAATTACTCTATATTTGAGGGGTAGAATTTCTGGTTGTTTGTGCTGATCTACAGTCTGTACTGGTTGTTTGTCACTCTCTCTCTCTCTCTCTCTCTCTCTCTCTCTCTCTCTGAACCTTAAGTGCCCAAGGCACATGGGGCTTCCGCAAGGCTTTCCCACAAATGCCTGTCATTCGCCTTTTTTCTACTCTTGCCCAGGTGAGCCCTCTATTGCTCAACATCCTTTATGTTGTTCTTCTCCATGTCTCTATTGGTCTACCCTTACTTCTGTTCCCCTGTGGTGTCCATCTTAGTGCTATTTTTGGTAGTGAGTTGTCAGTTATTCGGAACACATGTCCCAACCATCGCCATTGGTGTTTGTCAGTAAAGAGAAGAGGACCAAGAATGGAGCCTTGACGAATACCAGTATCAACCACAGAAGAGTCAGATATTTTGTTTCTAATGCAAACTATTTGTTTTCTTTCTGAAAGAAAAGATTTAATACATTTTGTCAGGTCAAGGTGAACACTATAACCTCCCATGTTTTGTAAGTCTCTCGTGATCTATCATTTCGAAGGCTTTCTTGAAATCAACAGACAACAGCACAAAGTTTATCATCATATATAGACAGATCATATATAGACAGATCATATATAGACAGATCATATATAGACAGATCATATATAGACAGATCATAGAAGGAACGAACGAACGACCAGACCAGACTTTATTTTCCATGAGTTCAGAATAAGGCACAGAGGTCAGTCTACCATTCTGACCTTCATCATACAACATTCATTCATTCGCAGACATTCATACAACATTCATTCAGTCGCAAACATTCATTCAGTCGCAAATATTCAACATTTGTTAATTCTGCCCTTCATCATACAACATTCATTCAGTCGCAGATATTCAACATTTGTTAATTCTGCCCTTCATCATACAACATTCATTCAGTCGCAGATATTCAATATTTGTTACTTCTGCCCTTCACCATACAACATTATTTCAGTCGCAGATATTCATACAACATTCACTCAGTCGCAGACATTCATACAACATTCATTCAGTCCCAGATATTCAACATTTGTTAATTCTGCCCTTCATCATACAACATTCATTCAATCGCATATATTCAACATTTATTATCAAACATAATATGCATGATAAAGCATAAACATAATTAAGTATATCATTAGTAAACCATTTCTTTCCATACACTCCACACTCTGTTCTACGCAACTATAAGACATGAAATAAACTTTATTACATTCTCACATTCATTATAAACTAACACATTTTTGGAACAGCAATATAATAGGACAAACAATCAAGTCATACTTTAGGTTGAACTGATTTAGACTTTGATAGTACATATGCCTATACTTTTCTTAAAGCAAATACATACAGAGGCATTTATTCACACACACATACCATATATAAACAAATACATCTACACATGTACACATACACCCATACATTCACATGTATATACAATGACGTGTGCTTACACACATGTACGTATATACACATAAAGACATGTTCACATATATATATATATATATACATACATACATGCATACATACATTCATACATACCGATACCCATGTATACAGATACACACATGCACATATTCGTATATACCACACATATATACCTACCCAAACCTTTTCCACGTGTATATAAAATATGTACAAGCACAATTACGTATTAGTGAGGCATATAGTCCATCTCAAACAGATATTGACAAAGTTTGAAGTTATTAGAATGAATATTACTTATAGGTTTACATGAGTTGGTAGTGTATTCCAAAGATGGCAATTGAGTAAGAGAAGCTTTTTTAAACATGTCAAGCCTTAGTTTTGAGAGAATGTAATAGCTTAAACGTTGACTGTGTTTGGAGAGAATGTAATAGCTTAAACGTTGACTGTGTTTGGAGAGAATGTAATAGCTTAAGCGTTGACTGTGTTTGGAGAGAATGTAATAGCTTAAGCATTGACTGTGTTTTGAGAGAATGTAATAGCTTAAGCGTTGGCTTTGTTTTGAGAGAATGTAGTAGCTTAAACTTTGACTGTGTTTTGAGAGAATGTAATAGCTTAAGCGTTGGCTGTGTTTTGAGAGAATGTAATAGCTTAAGCGTTGGCTGTGTTTTGAGAGAATGTAATAGCTTAAACTTCGGCTGTGTTTTGGGTTGGACTTGAACAACAATCACAGTTAGGGTGTAGCATTGTGGGATATAATTTTATGAACTAACTTGGCATCCTTGAACAGAAATCTCTTCTTGAGTGGTAGATAGACACAGAGACAGACAGATGGATAGACAGACATACAGAGAAACAGACAAATAGACAGACAGATAGATAGATAGATAGATAGATAGATAGATAGATAGATAGATAGATAGATAGATAGATAGATAGATAATTAGATAATTAGATAATTAGATAATTAGCTAGATATGCAGAAATATATACCAACATGCATAACTACATAATACACATTTTTAAAGTTTATTCATTCATTTGCATGTCCCTTGCGGAAATTTGCCACCCTAACAGCACTCCTGTAGGCCTCTCGGATGTAAACAAGATGTCCTGCTGCTGATGCATCAATTTGCAGATCATTAACGATGTCTTGCAGCCATCTTCGCCTTGGTCTTCCTCTCTTTCTTTTCCCCATTATGTACCCTCCAAAACCGTCTTCTCTAAATTGTAATGACGTTTAATACGTTCAAAATATTTAAGTTTTCTCTGTTTAATCTTCCTTACTAGACACTCGTCTTGAATATTAAGTTCTTGTAATGTGGATATATTTGTTGTTTTTGTTTGTGTCCATGATATCTACTGGACTATTCTGTAGCATTTACATTCAAATGTATTTATGTGTTTCTCATCTGTTGTGTTAAGTGTCCAGGTATCACAACAGCAATTTACAGCGATATTTTACACTGAAATTTAAAACGACACTTTACAGCGACATTTCCAATATACAAATAAGCGCTTCAGTATTTTATTGCTTCCTTTTATTTATCAGTAAGTATACGAAATCTTTAGTAGAAAATTCTTGGAAATCAATTAATTAAAATTTCTATAAACTTTGTTTCCCCATACTTCGAATATGTAATACAGAATGTAAGTTTTCTTTAGCTGATATGAGGAAATAAACTTAAAAAAAATATACAGTATACAGTGATATCTGGTATGGTAGTGATGTAATTGTTTGGTATTTCATCAGATTCACTTGTAGTGTGATGTTATTCTGATGCTAAACTGTGTAAATGTTATTCCTGATACGGATTACAGTGTTAATACATCCAGAACACATGTTGCGCATGCGTATTAAGTTCATTCATTCATTCATTTGCATGTCCCTTGCGCGGAGATTTGCCTCCCAAACAGCACTCCTGTAGGCCTCTCGGTTGTGAGCAAGATGGCCTGCTACTGCGGCATTCATTTCCAGATCGTCAACGATGTCTTGCAGCCATCTTCGTGTTGGTCTTCCCCTTTTTCTTTTTCCCTTTATGTATCCTTCCAATACGGTCTTCTCTAAATTATCATGACGTTTAATGTGTCCAAAATATTAAAGTTTTCTCTTTTTAATCCTCTTCACTACTCAGCCTTATTCAATATTAAGATCTTGTAGTAGAGATATACTTGTTATTTTTTGTGTCCACGATATTTGGAGAACTCCTCTGTAGCATTTACATTCAAAGGTATTTATGTGTTTCTCAGCTGTTTTGTTAAGTGTCCAGGTCTCATAGGCATATGTTGCGATGGGAAAGATGCATGCCCTTAAAAATCTTATTTTTGTAGTTCCGTCTGCTCCCCTCCACAGATTCCTTATTTGTTTTACTTTCTGAAGAGCGATAGATGTCCTCCTTTTAATTTACCTCATTGTAAATATCCAAGATATTCAAAACTCTCCACTTCTTCTAATTTTTCCTCATTGATACATATTTCAGCTGCCTTGTTTGTTTTGTCAGTTGTCATCAATTTAGTTTTCTTTGCATTAAGATAGAGGTTCTGCTCTTCGCTGTTCTTACGGACTGACATAATTAGTTTATCCATTCCTCTTTGTGTTGTGGACAGTAATACTGTGTCATCAGCATATCTAATCTCTGGTACTTCATAACCTCCAATTGTTATGGCATCGACTTATTCTTTGTCTATAACCTCTCTAACATTCCTGATTATATTTTCAGTATACAAGTTAAATAAGTAGGGTGTCAATATGCTCCCCATGACGGACCCCTTGTTTTATGTCAAACAACGTTGTTGTTTCACCACTTATTCTTACTGCTGCTTGTTGGTCTAGATACAGCAGTGATGTTAGTTGTGTAAAATGTGTTGGAAATCCAATTGTTTCCATTATTTCCCAACATTTCTGGTGTTGTACACAATGAAGTGCCTTTGAGTAGTCTGTAAAGGATAAATATAGATTCACATTAAACTCTCTGCATTTCTCTATTATTAATCATATATTGAATATATAATCTCCTGATCCTCTTCCTTGCCTGAAACCAGCTTGGACCATATTGACGTCTTCTTCTATTTTCTTACGAAGTCTACCCATTATGATTTTTAACAGAATTTTACTGGCATGACTAATCAGGGCAACAGTTCTGTAGTTGGTGCATAATTTCAGGTTTCCCTTTTTTGGCAGTGGTATGAATACAATTCTTTTCCATTTTTGTGGCCAAATATCTGAATGCCATATCTTTTTACATAGTGCATGATAGATTGTTGTACACTCATTTCCTCCTGCTTTAATAAATTCAGCTGTTATCTCATCACATCCTGGTGATTTACCATTTTTCAGATTATTTATTGCCAATAAAACTTATCCTATTGTCGTTTCGGGTTCTTTCTCCTGCAATAATAATTCACACTGTTGATTTCTGCTTCCACAGTCGGTTATTTCATACATTCCTTTGCAATATTCCTTCCATCTTTCTAGAATTTCCTCTGTCTCTGTCAAGGTATTCCCCATCTCATAACAAATTACATTTAGCTTAGATGTGACATTTCTCGTCAATGTCTTAATTTCTTTAAACATTTCACTATCTCTTCCACACTTCTGATGTTCTTCTATTCTTTCACAACAATCTTGTATGTATTGTTTTTTGTCTTTTCTTATGTTTCTTCGTACTTCTTTTGTTAAAGTTTTATATGTATCTTTGTTGTTGTTTGTCACTTTCCATTGCGTCTTCATTTCTCTACGTTGTTTTATCAGTTCTAGTGTGCCTGCTGGAATCCATCCATTCTTTTGTGCTTTGTTTACTGGAACCATGTCTTTAGCTGTTGGTATTAAGATATCTTTGGCCTGCGTAGCCAATTCATCCATTAAGTATTAAGTGTAGGAAGGAATTCATCCAGTGAACACACCAGATACCGATAACGTTGCCGGCGCGTGATTCGTGGCTCGTGAACTAGGGGGAGCAATCCATCTAAGAGGGAAATAACTCCAAACAACAAACCCGGTCTGTAGATGGTGCGGCTATAGAAGGTGAAAAGAGAGCACGTCTAACCCAAGTACCAGAAGTCTGGGACGGTGATTGAGACGGAAGATCCTACATAGAACAACGGTTTATACAGCCAAACAACAAAGTCTGTGCTACACATGAAGCGCAGCCTGATGCAAAAGCGGATAGCGGGTGACCACGGTAGAAGAGACTGGGGTCTCACCATGTATTCCCCAAAGAAAGTAAAGAATCTCAGACTAGAGGTAACAAATGTTGAATGAGACAGGCCAAAAGGAGGAGGGTATCCTAAAATCACCAAGTGAGAAGGCGCACACGGAAAATACGCCGTGACTTTTGCTTTGAAGGAGATCCCTGTTCAAGACTTCCAGGCGAGCTACGACGCGTGGCAGAACCGCTGGCAACGGTGTATTGGTGCTCAATGATGTTATTTCAAAGAATTTTAAGTATATGTACTCGTAGGCATATGTAAGTAGATGTAAGTATATGTAAGTATATGTTGAACAAATCGAATTTTATGGAATCAGTCTCATTACACACCGGACACACCTTGTACTGAAGACCATACTAGAAGGAAAGGTGGAAGAAGCTAACATAAGAGAATGGACAGGACACATCCTGGATGAGTGCAACATCATGACGAGAGAGCGAGGGAACTGGAGATTCATTATCACCAAACTTCGTTCTGGAGAAGGCACATGATGATTATGATGATATTGGACATCTACAACTATTTCGTGTACATTTACACACTTTACACAATAATATCATTATCTCACTGTCTGAAGGTTATTCAATGCTAAAAGCTATATTTCCCACATTCGTATTCTTTTCTCTCATAAACACTTCTAAATATTTTTAAATGTTTGCATAGATAGACAGACAGATGGACAGACAAACAAGACAAATAGATTGATTGATTGGTAAGTGTTTATATATATATATATATATATATATATATATATATATTCTGACACTGAGGAGGGTGGGGCAATCTAGGTCATGACCCCCAGAGGTCTGTGAGTTCTTAGTATATAACTGCTTCACGGGGCTGATGATACTACAAGGATGTTCACGTCAGTAATGTATTAAGGTTCCTTGTTGTTTGTTCTGTGGGTTTAGATATTCTTTGTTATATTAATGTTACCAAGCCCTGACCCAACTTCCCGTATGTGGCCCTTGCCTGTCCAAGACGTCGTGCTTGAAGACTTGTAAGAGAACGTGAGAGAAGCGAAAAAGCCCTCGACTCTTCTCTCCCACTGAGCTGGTACAAGATCTTACCTTACATTATAATGCCTTGATTTTTGTTACTCCGTTGTATACGGTCATCACGAACTTATAACAGTCTTCACGGTCAGTGTTCCATTGTTCTCCATGTCTGTGCCATATATAGCACGAGTCCCTCTCTGCTGTTTCTGAAAGCCTTTTCAGTGCACGTATTCTTGCTTGTCCTTTTATACCCAGTTCTTTACACACATCACACGCTGATGTTGCCACGAATCTTCTTGCCCCAACCTCACCTGCAGTCTCTTTAGATTTTGACACATGCCTTACCTGTTTGACCAGGTCAGTGTATTTCCCACTTTTGAACTTGTGTTGTTCTTCTCTTCTGGACTCACATGGAGCCGTCAGTTCGAATAAAACTGAGATCTCTTCCCTGGACGTTACAATGTCTGGTCGAGTTTCTGACTCCTTAACGAATTCAGGGTATTCTCTTCCATCTTTTAGGTCAGTTCCTCCCACTCATTCGCTCCTGCTAGAAGTCAGGGCAAGTGAGTGTTAAGAACTTTGATATTGGATCATTTTCTGGCACCAGTGAGGTACTTGTGAAGGGTTTTGATTTCTTCCCTGGTGTTTGCTGCATCTGTCAATCTATCCACAATACCGATTAGTTCTTGCAACACTCTGTTGTGTCGCCATGTGTAGCGGCCATGTGCAAGTGCTGCCTTGCTTGCTGATAGAACATGCTGGAAGATTTGCTGACCACCGAAGAGTGGACACATAGGATCCCCTACTTCGTCCTACTTCAAGGTTTGCACCTGTCGGCAAAAGGTCATTTGCACCTGTCGGCAAAAGGTCATTTGCACCTGTCGGCAAAAGGTCATTTGCACCTGTCGGCACAAGGTCATTTGCACCTGTCGGCAAAAGGTCATAGGATCTGATAATGAAACTAAGTCATCCAAATATCCTTCCATGTTATTGATCGTTGCAAATCCCCTACCCAAGCTGTTCATTGACCTCGTTGATTATGTTTCACTGTTTTACGGACCGACTTTCCATCCTCTGTACTTCTTGTTTATGGTTGTATACAGCGAAATAGAGTATTAGAAATATTGGAAATAATTTCGGTACATTCTGTGTTAACCTTTTCTTCTTCTCATATTACAAAACAATAATACAGGCCGTAAGTACTTTATTTGTGAAAAAAATTGACAATTTAGTGATTTGTATTTATTTAATGTAGTCTCTAAGAAGAGAAATATCGGTATGAATATTACATTTACACAATTTTCTCAGCAAATATAACTACTTCATTATGCAAATTAGTACTTATATAATTATTCCACACTAGTACTAACTTTAGTGTTTCCCATTTCCGTTACCAACTGTTGGTAGTCAATTATATGGTGTTTTTTAAATAATAATTTAAGTAATTGAATAAGTTTTGTATTTCTATAGTAACTGAAAGATTGATAGACGGACAGAAAGACAGGCAGACAGAGAGGCAGAGAAACTTACAGATAAGTATATATAATCTGTAAGAGAGAATTCGTTTTTATTAAGAACTCTATAAATAATCTCACAGGCATCTTTACTAACGTTGCTTTCTATTCATCTTTCAATAATATATATACAGTGCGTAGGTATTTTTAAAAAATAATTTTAAAAAAATATTTTCTGCATTTTTTCGCTTAAACGAGTATTATAAGCAATGTTGATTAGTAGTGATTTTTGATTTACATATTTTTAAAAATCAATATAAAACTTGTGCTTCTAAAAAAGTTCCTCACAGACTTGTATGAAACGTCAACAATATGTGTAATGTTTCTATTGTTAAATGTTGCTAATATTTTGTTTTAGTGCATTTTTATTTAGTTCTATTCCACTTCAGAAAGCGGTTATGTCGTAACTCACCAACATAAAATAAATGGAGAGACAGAGGGAAAGAAACAGAGACACATACATAGACACATAAACTGACAGACACATAGACAGACAGACACACAGATAGATAGATTGATATTTATACATACGTAAATACAAATTAATAATGCACACATGTTCTGTTATCTCTCTCTCTCTCTCTCTCTCTCTCTCTCTCTCTCTCTCTCTGAACCTTAAGTGCCCAGAGCACATGGGGCTTCCGCAAGGGTTTTCCACAAATGCCTGTCCTTCGCCTTTTTTCCTACTCTTGCCCAGGTGAGCCCTCTATTGCTCAACATCCTTTCTGTTGTTCTTCTCCATGTCTCTTTTGGTCTACCCTTACTTCTGTTCCCCTGTGGTGTCCTTCTTAGTGCTATTTTTGGTAGTGAGTTGTCAGTCATTCGGAGCACATGTCCCAATCATCGCCAGAGTCTTTCCTCAATAATTGTTGTCAGTGGTTTCATCTGCATTTCTGCTAATAAGATGTTATTTCTTATGGTGTTTGGCCAGAATATTTTCCTAATTCTTCGTAAACATTTAGTCTGGAAAGAATTCAACTTGTTTCATATTGTTTTGGTGATTTTCCAGCATTCACTTCCATAGAGTAGTACACTTAGAACATTACTCTTAAGTATCCTGATTTTCATATTTATGCTTAGTTCTGTTATACATACATAAAATTTTAATATATAAACGATAATACGTACGTAGGACGTACATAGACACATGCGTATTATGCAGTCATAAACATACGTTTTTACATATATACTTAAAAGATTTTTTTTTTAAATCGCAAGAATACATACATACATGCATACATTTAATACATGCATGTATACATAGATACATTAATGCATGCATTCTACATAGATACATTAATGCATAATACATAGGTGCGTGCATGAATGTATACATACATACATACTTACATACATACATACACACATACATACATAATACATACGTGCACACATTCATGAAATCATATACAAGCACACATACATAATATATACATGCATACATACGTATATACATACTTACATACATACACACATTCATGAAATCATATACAAGCACACATACATAATATATATATATATATATACATACACATTCATTAATTCGTACTATATATATGCACACATACATACACACATACATATATACATACATACATACATCATATATATATACATTCATTAATTCGTACTATATATATGCACACATACATACACATATACATATATACATACATACATCATATATATATATATATACGAACGTACATACTTATACATACATACATACAATACATCATACATGCATGCATACAAACATACCTACATACATACATAGATACATACACACATACATACATATGTTTACATCACTGTTCCCTCTAAGCTGCGCGGCCGAACACAGAAAACGCACCGGGTGCAAATTTTGTTGAGCCGCGTAAAAGGAAACAAGAAACTGCACGTTTTTTTTCAGTTTCCCGATGTTACTCCGTGCTATAATTGCCATTAAAGAAAAATACAAAAATGGTAGATGTTTTTCCTTTTCTGTTTCTTTCTTGTCGAGATATGATTTTCTTATCGGATGCTTCAACTGGTCTTTTATCTCGTAGTTTCAGTAGTACTGTAGCAGAATCTTGACCAGGCAAGTAGGCACACAGAGAAGAGAAGGTAATTAAAATACACAGGCAGATGAATTTCCTCTGCGTCGTGGAATATGAGAATGTTCATCCATCTGTTCAGGTATTTAAACTGATCTTGGCAACTAACACCAGATGTCGTGACAACCAACATTAGACTCGTCCCGTTTTGTTTTTTTAATAGCAGTAGATTTACTATCGCTGTGGATTTAAGACGTATTGCACAAATATCATTTTTGCGTAACCAAGTCAATATATTCTGAAACATTTTTTGTATTGTAAAGTCCTGTACATTTATTGACAAGATAAATCTGCACTCATGTACTTGCTTCACGGCATACGACGAAATTGTTTCAATCAACCATATTAAGTCGAACATGTTAGGATAAGAAAAAAGTCGAATATGATAGGATAAACAACTATGTAAATAAATAACTGAATAGGTAAACTAAGAAATCATCATTGCATTTCAATAGATACCAGTAACTGAAAGTATAGCAGGGTTATCATTTTATTAATTGTAAAGGTCGTTATAGTATATATATATATACATACGTACATACATACATGCATACATACATACATAATACATACGTGCACACATTCATGAAATCATATACAAGCACACATACATACATATATACATACATACACACATACATACATAGATACATTAATGCATACATACATAGATACATTAATGCATAATACATAGGTGCGTGCATGAATGTATACATACATACATAGATACATTAATGCATACATACATACATGAATACATACATACATAGATACATTAATGCATGCATTCTACATAGATACATACACACATACATACATACATATATGCATACATACATACAAACATACCTACATACATACATACACGCATATATACATACATACAAACATACCTACATACATACATGCATACATACATAGATACATACACACATACATACATACGTACATACATACATGAATACATACATACAAACATACATACATACATAGATACATTAATGCATGCATTCTACATAGATACATTAATGCATAATACATAGGTGCGTGCATGAATGTATACATACATACATCATACATGCATGCATACAAACATACATACATACATGAATACATACATACATACATGAATACATACATACAAACATACATACATAGGTGCGTGCATGAATGTATACATACATACATGCATACATTTAATACATGCATGTATACATAGATACATTAATGCATGCATTCTACATAGATACATTAATGCATACATACATACATGCATACATTTAATACATGCATGTATACATAGATACATTAATGCATGCATTCTACATAGATACATTAATGCATACATACATACATACATGCATACATACATACATGCATACATACATAGATACATTAATGCATAATACATAGGTGCGTGCATGAATGTATACATACATACATACTTACATACATACATGAATACATACATACAAACATACATACATACATCATATATATATATATATACTGGCAGCAAGAAGCAGAAATTCGAGTTGAAAATAGAACTGGGAATCCTATAAAACAAGGGGTGCGACAAGTATGTGTACTATCTCCAGACCTTTTTTCTCTTTACAGCGAGAATATTCTAAGAACAATCATCACAGAAACAGGCATAAAAATTGGAGGATACAATATTAACATCCTTCGGTATGCTGACGACATACTACTGATAGCTGAGACCTGCAAATTTTCTTGGGTAAAGTCGCTAAATGAAGTGAACAGAAAGGCCTTACTATGAACATCAAAAAGACAGAGACAATGGTTATATCTAAGAAACGGAATCCACCAAAATGGAGTATAAAATTTAATGGAATTATTTTAAAGCAGGTGCAGAAATTCAATTACATTGGAGCAGTACAAACTTCAGAAGGGAAATGCAGAACAGAAATTAAGAACAGGATAGGCCAAACAAAGACTGCATTTCAGAGAATGAGAAATCTATTATGCAATACATCCTTTTCAATGAATGTTAGAAAACGAGTCATAAAATGCTATACTGAACCTATCTTGTTATATACAAGTGAACCATGGATAATAGGCAAGTCTGCACAAAAATCATTGGAAGCAGCAGAAATGTGGATTATTAGAAAAATGTTGCGAATTCTTTGGACAGCAAAAATAACTAATGAAGAATGTATGAGAAGAGCTGGAGAGACAAAATCACATATCCAAAAAATAAGAGAGAGACAGTATACTTTTTATAGAACATACTATGAGAAAAGGGGCCATTGAAAATGTTATAACAACAGGAAAAATAGAGGGAACAAAATCAAGAGGAAGACCAAGAGAAATGATACTGGACAGTCTGACGGGATGGTGTGAGAGAAGATCATCAACTGAGCTGATGGCCTGCATGAAGGATCGTGTACTCTGGAGATAATAGCCAACGCCAGTCGACACGGCACCAGATGATGATGACGATGATGATGATGTAAATATATATGCAAACCCCTAGATGGAACATTGATACACACATACATTCATGCATAAACACATGTATACATACATATGTATATACACATATACACACATATAAATTACACATACATACCTCTATCAGTACACACACACATACATACATACACACATAATAATATATCATTACACACATACACACATACTTATATACATACATTCTTACATACATACATCATGCATACATACATTTATCAATACATACAATTAGATCTGTTTTACAGAGGAGCTAATGCGGTCAGTTTAAAAACCCAGTGGTACAGGGTTCAGTCCCAGTAGAGAGATTATTTTTTGTTCTGGTACACACCAAAAAGGCCCCGGGGTCCCCCCCCCCCTCTAAAAAACTGGGTACTAGAGAAACCTGGGAAAGTAAAGCGGCCAGGTGTGATACTGACCTCATCAAACTTTCATGTGCAGGAGGTCATAGAAAATATGGGCCTAACACCGTATTCCCAATATGCACTAGTGGCATGGACACGGAAATGTTTCCTTACATACAGACATACATACGCACATATACATACACATACATACACGTACATGCATGCATCAATACACACATACATTCATTTATACGTTATTTCACTTGAACATATATAAGCATTTAGTACTTAGAAGAATTTATTATTCTGATTTATTTTTACTGCTGTTAAAAAAAAGAAAATATGTTCATTACATTATCGATCCAATGTAGGAAAAAAAGAAATGCATTTTGCTGCATTATTATAATATTTATACTCCCACAGTCACGTATTATTATAGAGACATTTGTAACAATTTTGCTAAGTCTCTTCTTTCATTTTTTTATTCTCCCTATATTTCAAAACATTGATACAGAGAGTAAGTATTTCAGTTCACAGTATATAATGATGAAGCTCTTTGGTGTTAAAACATATTTATCTATAATAGTTGTATTACTTCAATACCTCAGTACGAAATCAATTTTAGTTATAAAGTATCACAACATTCAACACTATTAATAGGAACGCCTCGTTAGCATAGGGTTTTAAATGGACGAAAGGATGGATGGATGAATGGATGGATGGATGGATGGATGGATGAATGGATGGATGGATGGATGGATTAATGGATTGATAAATGGATGAATAGATTAATAAATGGATGAATGGATGGATGGATGGATGGATGAATGGATATTTGGATGGATGGATGGATGGATGGATGGATGATTGTTCAAAAAAATAAACGCAGCATTGCTCTAGTCGTAATGGACACCAAATTTCAAACTTGAATCAACATTTTATTTTACGGAATTAATGTTTCAATCTTGGCATGAGGAAACTTTAAGACTATAACAACGAAATAACATTCATTAAATTTGGTTTGTACTTTTATTTTTTGCGACTGAGGCCTCCGTTTCAGTACGTTGTATGGCCTCCTCTGGCCTGTATCAGAGAACGACATCTCCTGGACATGGATTCGATTAGCCGTTGGATCTGTTTATGTGGGATGGCTGCCCAGCCAGTTTCTGACAGTTTGATCTGAAATTCAACGAGCTGCTGTCATTGACTGGACTGCTGAGGACGCAAATGCAAATCGATTCCTGAGGTGACGCAGCTGGATGAAGAGGTCTTCGGCAGGAGTTGTGACTATGTGTCTTCCACTGCGCGGCCCGTCTGCAACTGAGTCATTTTCTTAAAATCGTCTCCAAAGCCACTAATGGTTATTCTAACCACATTAAATTGTCTGGTCACAACACTTTGCGACTGTCCAGTCTGTAAACGTCCAATGATAATGACTCGTTGATCAGTAGTGAGATGAGCCATACTTGCGCATTGAATTTTCCAATGAATTGATTCGAGGAGCATCAATATTTTATAGGTATTCAATAACATGGTCAGTGCGTTTTGTGTTCAGTAAGTTTCACGGGATTCTCGTGAACCTGTCATGAATTATTGTCAAAAATTATGTTTTGACTAGTGTCACTTTTCTGTGCTCACGTATCATCTGCTGATTATAATTAAGGTCAGCACTTGAAGTTGATGTTCAAGTGAACGTTTCAGGCAATTTCCATTGTCTGATCAGCAAACTGCAGTTTAAATCGCAACATCGTATTTGTTGCTTTTCTTTCTTTGAACAGTATATATATATATATATATATATATATATATATATATATATATTACATCATTTCCGTGGCGCTAAAAGTCACATAGGGCCCACATGGTAGATGGCCAAGATTTCCTGTCTTGGGCCACTTTTTCAGCCTCTTAAAGGGATGCCCATTGAACGGGCCTCTCATTCCCTTTAGAGCTTCACTTTGTCGACCTATTTTTCCTCGGCCTGTTATGTCCCATTCGATAGCTTGTTTGGGGATCATCTGATTGTTTCTTCTCAGCACATGACCAACATATGTCCGTCTTTTTCTGATCACCCATGAGACAGGTTGATGTTTTCTCGTCTCTTATATGTCTGCGTTGTTCTTGAATTCATTCCATTGTATACCAAGTATTTTCCTTAGGCATTTGTTTTCTAAAGAATCTAATTTCTTGTCTATTTCGTTACCTTTTATCCAGTTTTCGCATGCATAAATGAGGGTTGATATTACATTTGAATTGAATAGTCTTAAATTGGCTTTTATTTTTATATACTTTTGAATACCATAGGTTTTCAAGATTCCTGAAGGTCAATGGTGCTTATGCAGTTCTAATTCTAACTTCTTTTCTGGTGTCATCATCCTGGTCTATGTAGCTCCAGAGACATGCAAAATGATTTACTTCTTTAACAGCTGTTCCTTCCACCTATATTTGTTGTTCCTGGTTAATGAAAAGTTTCATTATTTTTGTTGTATCCTTGTTAATTTCATGTCCTATTTTACTAGCCAATGAAGACAGTGTATCTGTTACTACCTGCTTTGATTTCACATTGTCACTGATAAGAGTTATATCACGTATATATATGCACAAACAATCATCCTTACATCCATGCATATACTTGTATATACTGTATATGTATAGAGACATACAGATACATACATTCAGGCGTATATACATATATACTTACACAACACATACAACCTACATAAGTACACAGCTACATAGTAATTTAATGCGAAAAAATGCTTCATAGTCTATAAATGGCATTGTTTTAAATAAATTATTTTTGATGTTCTCATTAACCCAATGAAATATTCTTAACATGATTTCTCAGAATTACCATTTCATCTGAGATACATAATTACAATTTTCTACAATAGAAATTGAGTTAAAAATAAGAAATCATTCATTCATTCATTTGCATGTCCAATTCGTAACTTTGCCTCAAAAACAGCAATCCTGTAGGCCTCTCGGTTGTGAGCAAGATGGTCTGCTGCTATTGCATCCATTTGCAGATCGTCAACGATGTCTTACAGCCATCTTCGTTTTGATCTTCCTCTTTTTCTTTTTACCATTTTATGTATCATTCCAATACGATCTTCTCTAAATTTTCATGACGTTTAATGTGTCAAAAATATTTAGGTTTTCTCTCTTTAATCCTCTTTACCAGCCAGCCTTCTTCAATATTAAGCTCTTGTAGTATGGATATATTTGTTCTTTTTTGTGTCCACGATATTTGGAGAACTCTTCTGTAGCATTTACATTCAAAGGCATTTATGTGTTTGTCAGCCGTTTTAAAAAATAAGAATACCTGAAATAATTTCATTATAAGATGTATTAACATTTCATTATTTTGTAAAATATAAAAACAGAGCGTAAGTGATTTCTTTCACAACATACGAAGATGTAGACATTTCTTATAAAGAAAAGTAGACACAAAACATTATGAAATATTGCTATGACTGATATAAACGTTTCGCAGTAAATAAACTAGGTCAACGAGTACAATGATTCTGTCGTGAGACTGAGTGGGAAGGATGTGATCAGAACCAGCCTGATGACTTACTTGGGGGTGAAAATTGATCGTTGTATGTGTTTCAGAGAATATGTTAAATCATATAATAACAAAAGTTTCGCACAAGGTCAGTCACCAATGTGGTCATGATGGCTCCCAGTACTGAGTATAAGCTACTAATCTGTCCCAGGTGCTGGTCGTGATGGCTCCCAGTACTGAGTAGAAGCTACTACTCTGTCCCAGATGCTGGTCATGGTGGCTGCCAGTACTGAGCAGAAGCTACTACTCTGTCCCAGGTGCTGGTCATGGTGGCTCCCAGTACTGAGTAGAAGCTACTACTCTGTCCCACATGCTGGTCATGGTGGCTCCCAGTACTGAGTAGAAGCTACTACTCTGTCCCAGATGCTGGTCGTGATGGCTCCCAGTACTGAGCAGAAGCTACTACTCTGTCCCAGGTGCTGGTCATGGTGGCTCCCAGTACTGAGTAGAAGCTACTACTCTGTCCCAGATGCTGGTCATGATGGCTCCCAGTACTGAGTAGAAGCTACTACTCTGTCCCAGGTGCTGGTCATGGTGGTTGCCAGTACTGAGCAGAAGCTACTACTCTGTATCAAGTGATGATCCTTCCACCTGCTGAGTACACCTTAGCCACCCTCACTACCAGATCTGCGGAGATAGAAAATCTTGAAAAGTTACAACATGATGCCATGCGAATTATTAAGTGTGTATGATAGACATTTCCTAAGGATGTATTACAGGATCAAGATCTGGAGGGCACCTGCATAACTCAAGATAAGCGCAGATAACGAGCAATTAATACATCAAGAGTTTCTCAAAGAAAAAAGTGAGTGACAGGGTAGAAGAAAGGGAAATCATGAATGGGCCTTGAAAACGTTATCAATCAGGTCTGTGAACGTAAAAACATCAGACCCGACAAGGAATAGGTACCTGTGCCTGTGAACTAAACAACATTAGCCCCGACAAGGAATAGTTATGTGTGTCTGTGAACTTAACAACATCAGCCCCGACAAGGAATAGTTACCTGTGTCTGTGAACTTAACAACATCAGCCCCGACAAGGAATAGGTACCTGTGTCTGTGAACTTAACAACATCAGCCCCGACATAGAATAGTTACCTGTGTCTGTGAACTTAACAACATCAGCTCCGACAAGGAATAGGTACCTATGTCTGTGAACTTAACAACATCAGCCCCGACAAGGTATAGGTACCTGTGTCTGTGAACTTAACAACATCAGCCCCGACAAGGAATAGTTACCTGTGTCTGTGAACTTAACAACATCAGCCCCGACAAGGAATAGTTACCTCTGTCTGTGAACTTAACAACATCAGCCCAGGCAAGGAATAGAAACCTGTGCCTGTGAACGTAACAGCATCAGCCCAGGCAAGGAATAGTTACCTTTTTCTGATCAACCATGAGAAAATTTGTTGTTTTCTCATATGTCTTATCTCTGCGTTGTTCTTGAATTTATTCCACTTTATACCAAGTATTTTCCATATACATTTGTTTTCTAAATAATCTAATTTCTTGTCTATTTCTTTAGCTGTTTTCCAGTTTTCGCATGCATAAATGAGGGTGGATATTACATTTGAATTGAATAGTCTTAAATTGGCTTTTATTTTTATACCGTTTTTAATACCATATGTTCTCAAGATTCTTGAAGGTCAATGCTGCTTTTGCAGTTCTAATTCTAACTTCTTTTCAGGTGTCACCATCCTGGTCTATGTAGCTCCCGAGACATGCACAATGGTTTACTTCTTTAACAGCTGTTCCTTCCACGTATATTTGTCATTCCTGGTTAATGAGAAGTTTCATTATTTTTGTTTTATCCTTGTTAATTTCAAGTCCTATTTTACTAACCAATGTAGACAGGGTATCTGTTTCTACCTGCTTTGATTTCACAATGTCACTGATAAAAGTTATACCACATATATATATATATATATATATATATATATATGCACAAACAATCATCCTTAGATTCATGCATATACTTATATATAATGTATATGTATAGAGACATACGCATACATACATGCAGGTGTATATACATACATACTTACACAATACATAAAACCGTACATAAGTACATAAATATATAGTAATTTAATGTGCAAAAGTGCTTCATAGTCTATAAATGGCATAGTTTAATATTTTTGATGTTCTCATTAACCCAATGAAATATTCTTAACATGATTTCTCAGAATTACCGTTTCATCTGAGATATATAATTACAATTTTCTACAACAAAAAGTGAGTTAAAAATAAGAATACTTGAAATAATTTCATTATAAGATGTATTAACATTTCATTATTTTGTAAAATATTAAAACAGAGCGTGAGTGATTTATTTCACAACATACGAAGACGTAGACATTTTTCATAAAGAAAAGTAGACACAAAACATGAAATATTGGTATGACTGATATAATTATAAACTTTTCACAGTAAATATAACTAGGTCAACGAGTACAATGGTTCTGTTGTGAGACTGGGTGGCAAGGATGTGACCAGAACCAGCCTGATGACTTACTTGGGAGTGAAATGTGATCGTTGTCTGTGTTTCAAAGAATATGTTAATCATATAATAACAAAAGCTCGCAAAAGGTAAATCGCCAATGAGGTCATGGTGGCTCCCAGTACTGAGTAGAAGCTACTAATCTGTTCCAGATGCTGGTCATGGTGACTCCCAGTACTGAGTAGAAGCTACTAATCTGTTCCAGGTGCTGGTCATGGTGACTCCCAGTACTGAGTAGAAGCTACTAATCTGTTCCAGGTGCTGATCCTTCCACCTGCTGAGTACACCCTAGCTACCCTCACTGTCAGATCTGTGGAGATAGAAAATCTTGAAATAGTAAAAAATGATGCCATGAGAATTATTTGGGGTGTATGAGAGTCACTTACTAAGGATGTATCACATGATCAAGATCTGGAGGGCACGTGCATACCTCAAGATAAGCGCAGATAACGAGCGCCTAATACACCAAGAGCTTCTCAAAGAAAATAGTGAGTGACAGGGTGGAAGAAAGGGAAATCATGGATGGGCCTTGAAAACGTTATCAAGGAATAGGTACCTATGTCTGTGAACTTAACAACATCAGCCCCAGCAAGGAATAGGTACCTATGTCTGTGAACTTAACAACATAAGCCCAGGCAAAGAATATGTACCTATGTCTGTGAACTTAACAACATCAGATCCGACGAGGAATAGGTACCTATGTCTGTGAACTTAACAACATCAGCCCCAGCAAGGAATAGGTACCTATGTCTGTGAACTTAACAACATCAGATCCGACGAGGAGTAGGTACCTGTGTCTGTAGCTTTCTGGGGTTCCTTCCCTTGTAGAATCCAGTTGCTGTGAATGCAGAGGTCAACCGCCTGGTCGGTGAAAACTACAAAAAGAAAATGTTTGATCTATTATAGGACATCAAAGGAGTGCATGGGTATTCACAGCACGCTCAGCAGACAGAACAATCCAGGAAAACCTTCACTACTACCACATGCAGCATGCGATGAAGAAGATGGCAGTAACGAAAGCCTTTGTATGGTTGGAGTCATAAGACCATATCTGGGTTTGTTTTCTAAGTGATTTAACGAGTATGATCTGGAAGAATTAGGCAGGCTCTGTACGCAGGCACTGACTTGAGTCACTGCAGAGAACAACAATTCTCAGAGTCATCTTTATCTATGTCCCTGGGCCTACATGCGTCGAAGGAAATCGCCCTCATGGCAGATCCTAAGAGAGATACACAGAACGGAAGACTTCAAGAGATGCGATGATCCAAACCATAAGCCATAAGTAGATGTTGTATAATTATTCGAAACTAGATCTAAAATGTTAGAAGATGTAGTTATATCACATGAAGGCAAAATATACAACTTTAACATCTAAAACGTTAAATCTTCCTTACATCTTACATTCTTCTGATGCCGTTAAACGCCACATAGGTTTCACATAGTTGATTGCCAAGTTTTCCTGTTTTCGGGGAGTTTTTCAACTTCATCAAGGGATGTTATGCCCACTAAACTGGCTTCTCTTAACAATGTCCTCTTTAGAGTTTCACGTGGTCTACCTCTTTTTTTTCAGCCTGTTGTGCTCCACTTGATAGCTTGTTTTGGTATTCTCTGATTGTTTCTTCTCATCACATGGCCTACATATGCCCATCTTCTTTTTCTAATCACCCATGAGACAGGTTGTTGTTTCCTCATCTGTCTTATCTATGTCTTGCTCTTGAATTCATTCCACTTTATACCAAATATTTTCCTGAGGCATTTGTTTTCGAAAGAATCTAATTTCTTGTCTATTTCTTTAGTTATTTTCCAGGTTTCGCCTGCATAAATGAGTGTGGATATCAAATTTCAGTTGAATAATCTTAGCCTGGTTTTTGTGCTTAGAACTTTTGAATTCCATATGTTCTAAAGCGTTTTGAAGATCAATGCTGCTTTTGCAGTTCTAACTTCCTTCCTGGTGTTACCATCCTGGTCAATGTAACTGCCAAGATAATGCAGCGTGTTTTACTTCATCAACAGATGTTCCTTCTATGTATATATTTCCTTCTTGATTAATGAGAAATTTCATAATTTTTGTTTTGTCCTTGTTAATTTCAATATCTATTTTGCTAACCAAGAAAGACAGGGAATCTTTTTGTTCATGCATCGATTTCACATTGTCACTGATAAGAGCTTTGGCATCTGCAAAATCAATGTCTTCTATTTGAGTCCCATGTACCCAATCAATGCCAGTTTTACCTGTACAGCATCGTTTCATTATAAAATTTATCGTAATTTCAAACAGCAAGGAGAGATGATATATATCCTTGTTCCACACTTGGTTCAATCTGAAACCATTCGCTCATTCCTTCTTCTGTCTTGACTGGACAAACATATCCGCTGTAGACATCTCTAATGATGTTGACAATTTTAGATGGTATTCCATACATGCTTAAAATTCTCCACAATTAATCTATTTCTATGCTATCAAATGCCTTTTTTAAGGTCAGCAGTAATGATTTTTGCTTTTCAATGTGTTCTTCAAGTATTATTCTTAGAGTAAACTTCTTGTCGAGACAGCTTCTCCCATTTCGAAATCCTTTCTGTTCTTCTCTCATTGCAGTATCCACTCTATCCTTAATTCTAATCAGAATCACTTTAGCAGTCACCTTTGACACAGCTGATAGTAAGGTTACACCTCTCCAGTTACTGCAATCACTGAGGTTGCATTATTTGGGTATTTTAATAATGATTCACTTTTCCATTTAGAAGGACCTTTTCTTCTTTCCAGCTTTTATTAAACATTCTCTGTATTTGACTTATTTTGTCACTGCTAATAGCTTTTAACATTTCGACTGTTATTTCATCTTCACCTGCAGCTTGGTTGTTAGCCATTACATTCACTACTGTTTCAAGTTCATTTAGTGTAACTTCATCTAAGTTAACAGCATCAGCCCAGGCAAGGAATAGTTACCTGTTTCTGTGAACTTAACAACATCAGCCCCGACAAGGAATAGGTATCTGTGTCTGTGAACTTAACAACATCAGCCCCGACAAGGAATAGTTAAATGTGTCTGTGAACTTAACAACATCAGCCCCGACAAGGAATAGTTACCTGTGTCTGTGAACTAAACAACATCAGCCCCGACAAGTAATAGTTACCTGTGTCTGTGAACTTAACAACATCAGCCCCGACAAGGAATAGGTACCTGTTTTTGTGAACTTAACAACATCAGCTCCGACAAGGAATAGGAACCTGTGCCTGTGAACTTAACAGCATCAGCCCAGGCAAGGAATAGTTACCTGTGTCTGTGAACTTAACAGCATCAGCCCAGGCAAGGAATAGTTACCTGTGTCTGTGAACTTAACAACATCAAACCAGGCAAGGAATAGTTACCTGTGACTGTGAACTTAACAGCATCAGCCCAGGCAAGAAATAGGTACCTGTGTCTGTGAACTTAACAGTGTCAGCCCAGGCAAGGAATAGGTACCTGTGTCTGTGAACTTAACAACATCAGCCACGGCAAGGAATAGGTACCTGTGTCTGTGAACTTAACAGCATCAGCCCAGGCAAGGAATAGGTACCTGAGTCTGTGAACTTAAGAATATCAGCCCCGGCAAGGAATAGTTACCTGTGTCTGCAGCATTCTGTGGTTCCTTCCCTTGTAGAATCCAGTTGCTGTGATTGCAGAGTTCAACTGCTTGGTCGGTGAAAACTACAAAAAGAAAAATTTTGATCTATTATAGGACATCAAATGAATGCATGGGTATTCACAGCACGCTCAGCAGACAGAACAATCCAGGAAGCAAGCGGTACCTTCACTACTACTACCACATGCAGCATGACGATGGAGGAGATGGCAGTAAGGAAAGCCTTTGTATGGTTGGAGTCATAAGACCATATCTGCGTTTGTTTTCTAAGTGATTCAACGAGTATGATCTGGAAGAATTAGGCAGGCTCTGTACACAGGCACTGACTTGAGTCACTGCAGAGAACAACAATTCCCAGAGTCATCTTTATTTATGTCCATCAGCGTGCATGTGTCGATAGAAAACGCCGTCATAGCAGATGCTAAGAGAGACACGTAGAATGGAGGACTTCAAGAGATGCGATGATCCAAACCATAAGCCATGAGTAGATTCGAAACTAGATCTAAAATGCTAGAAAATTTAGTTATATCACATGAAGGCAAAATATACAACTTTAAAATCTAAAACGTTAAATCTTCCTTACATCTTACATTCTTCTGATGCCGTTAAACGCCACATAGGTTTCACATAGTTGATTGCCACGTTTTCCTGTTTCGGGGAGTTTTTCAACTTCATCAAGGGATGTTATGCCCACTAAACTGGATTCTCTTAACAATGTCCTCTTTAGAGTTTCACGTGGTCGACCTATTTTTTCAGCCTGTTATGGTCCACCTGATAGCTTCTTTTGGTATTCTCTGATTGTTTCTTCTCATCACATAGGCTACATAAGCCCTTCTTTTTCTAATCACCCATGAGACAGGTTGTTGTTTGCTCACCTGTCTTATCTCTGTCTTGTTATTGAATTCATTCCACTTTATACCAAATATTTTCCTGAGGCATTTGTTCTCAAAAGAATCTAATTTCTTGTCTATTTCTTTAGTTATTTTCCAGGTTTCGCATGCATAAATGAGAATGGATATCATATTTCAATTGACTAATCTTAGCCTGGTTTTTGTATTTAGAACTTTTGAATTCCATATGCTCTCAAGCGTTTTGAAGATCAATGCTGCTTTTGCAGCTCTAACTTCCTTCCTGGTGTTACCATCATGGTCTGTGTAACTGCCAAGATAATGCAAATTGTTTTACTTTATCAACAGATGTTCCTTCTATGTATATCTTTCCTTCTTTATTAATGAGAAATTTCATAATTTTTGTTTTGTCCTTGTTAATTTCAATATCTATTTTGCTAACCAAGAAAGACAGGGAATCTTTTTTTTCCTGCTTCGATTTCATATTGTCACTGATAAGAGCTATGACGTCTGCAAAATCAATGTCTTCTATTTGAGTCCCATGTACCAAATAAATGCCAGTTTTACCTGTACAGCATCTTTTCATTATAAAATTTATCTTAATTTCAAACAGCAAGGAGAGATGATATATATACTTGTTCCACACCTGGTTCAATCTGAAACCATTCGCTCATTCCTTGTCTTGACTGCAGAAACATATCCGCTGTAGAGATCTCTAATAATGTTGACAATTTTATATGGTATTCCATACATGCTTAAAATTCTCCACAATGAAACTATTTCTATGCTATCAAATGCCTTTTTCAAGGACAGCAGTAATGATTTCTGCTTTTCAATGTGTTCTTAAAGTATTATTCTTAGAGTAAACTTCTTGTCGAGACAGCTTCTCTCATTTCGAAATCCTTTCTGTTCTTCTCTCATTGCAGTATCCACTCTATCCTTAGTTCTAATCAGAATCACTTGTTAAAACACCTTTGACACAGCTGATAGTAAGGTTACACCTCTCCAGCTATTGCAATCACTAAGGTTGCCTTATTTGGGTATTTTAATAATGATTCACTTTCCATTTAGAAGGACATTTTCTTCTTTCCAGATTTTATTAAACATTCTCTGTATTTGACATATTTTGTCACTGCTAATAACTTTGAACATTTCGACTGTTATTTCATCTTCACCTGCAGCTTGGTTCTTAGTCGTTACATTCACTGCTGTTTCAAGTTCATTTAGTGTAAATTCATCTAAGTTGGCATTTTGTTGTGGAACTGGTAAATCGGTTAAAAAAAAATAAGTTGACATTTCGATGTGGAACTGGTAAATCGGTATAAAGATTCATTTGGGTGTGGTCTATTAAGTATTTCTTGGAAGTGTTCGGCCTATCTTTGCTTTTGGTCTATACTTGATGTTAATAGGTTGCCTGTTTTGCTAAAGACTGATCTTTCTCTGGAGGTAATAGCACCTGTTAGCTTCTTCTGTATGTTATATAGAGTTTTGCTGTCTATTGTATTTGCTGCATTTTCTGCTTCTTTTGCCATATTGTCCATATATTGTCGTTTGTCTCTTCTAGCTGAACCTTTTACTTTATTGTCCAGTTCTTTGTATGTTGCTTTTGCGAAAACGTTTCCACGATCTGTCTTTACATTCAAAAAGGTTAATTTGGCTGCTAGTCTTTCGTGTATGTATTTCTATGTGTTATCTGAAATCCACGCTTTTCTGCTTGTTGACGTGATTATGGAAGCATAACACGTTACAAGATATCAATAAATTCTTCAAGAATCTTAAAGACCAGACAGAACAAAATGTGAGACTAAAGGATAATAAATATAGATAGAGGTGCATGGTGCAGTTTTACAAGGCGGCAGAAGGAGTGAGTAAGTGATAAAAAAACGAAAAGAAAGTATGAGAGCAAGATGAGAATGTATAAAATAAAAACATACAACATCCAATATTTCGGCGTGAGCCTTTTTAGAATATTACATACACAAATCATATAACGGAACGAAAAAAACGTATCTTAGTTGTGTCTTCCAGAAGCAAGAAACACAGGAATGCGTGTCCCATAGACGCGGGATAGATACCACGAGGGGTCACAAAGATAAACAGATGAAGCCAATCAGAGAGAAGAGGCGGAGAAAAACAGTTGTTGGAGGAGGAGAAAAAAGGAAGGGCAATAGACACCTCTAACCCGCTAGAGAAGCGGGTGTCAAAGGGGGGTGGGTGGAGTGGGGGAGGGGCAGGGAAGCAGGGAAATAATATGAAACTGGTGATTAGAACAACACCGGGAGGGGCAAAAGAAGAAGAGAAGATGATGGTAATAAGGGGAACGAAGCCAGAAAGTAGAGTATAAATCGCAAAAAAGTCGACAATTAAAGAAGTTAAGGAAGCTGAAGACATTGTTAATTTCAGCTGGGTGGAGACAGCCAGTCTAGAAAATAAGGCGTTGTTCTAAGACCCTCCGAGATCGTACATCAGCAGAGCAAGGGCGGATAGCACTAACATAAATGTCCTGTTTTCCCCTGTGATTTCTAAGGCAAAAATGTTTAGCCACAGGTGTCCAGGCCCTCTTAGAAATATCGTTAAGACGTTGGCGAAATCAATCTCCTAAATATAAACCGGTCTCCGCTATGCTCTTCATACCACAAAGTTTGCACATAAAAGCATAAATAAAATTGAGTGAACAATATATCCATACTACAAGAACTTAATATTGAAGAAGGCTGGCTAGTAAAGATTATTAAAGAGAGAAAACTTAAATATTTTGGACACATTAAAGGTCATGATAATCTAGAGAAGCCCGTCTTGGAAGGGTACATAATGGGAAAAAGAAAGAGAGGAAGACCAAAACGAAGATGGCTGCAGGACATCGTTGATGATCTGCAAATGAATGCATCAGCAGCAGGCCATCTTGCTCACAACCAAGAGGCCTACAGGAGAGTGTTAACAAGGCAAATGAATGAATGAATGAACATTGCGTGAAGTGCAGGCGAAGCCCTCCTGAACTGATAACGTGGACTCAGAGAAGGAGATCTGGATGGCCTCCACAACAAACGGCCAAGTGTTGCATCTACGACGTCCGCAAAGTCTGGTTCCATTAAAAAGTGTCATCTGTCTTAACGCGACTTCGAACTAAAAGGTCCTTGATATTCTAGTCTCGTCTGTAGGCCACCAATGGGGGTTCCCCGAAAGTTCACGTGTATCAGGCTCGATCTGGAGGAGACAGAGATGTCGAAACAGTATGTTTTTAACTGCCAAGCTATGAGGGTGGTGCATGAGTACCAGGTTAACTCTGTCCGAGCTACAGTGTGGTTTAAGAGTGAGGGCTTGTTGCAGCGATATATGGCTGATGAGGTTCCAATATGGCGAGAGAACATGTTCAGGATAGCCGCGTTGACGGAACAAATCTAGCATTTTATGGCCTTGATCCTGGAAATCCAAACCCTCAGTACACAAACGTCGCAATCTGAGAAGCTGAGAAAAAGGAATAAGGTCATTACATGATTCGGGATGGGAGGTAGAGTACAAGAGATAGCTGGAAAGTCTGTAGGTTTATAGTGCACATAAGTAGTAAGCCTAGATGGGCCGAATGTAACGGCAATGTCGAGAAAGTTAGCAGAAGTAGCAGAGACATGGGAGATGAAAGAAATTACAGGATTGAACTGTTTAACAAAATTGATGAAATTGTCAGGTCTTCCTCCGGCATTGATGTGACCCCAATGCCGTCATCTATGTAGCGTCTATAGAAGGCTGGAAAGGAGCCTCTACAGGCTCAAAGAAACTTATGATCGAAGTTGCTCGGACAGAGTTAACCTGGTACTCACGTATCACAATCATAGTTTGGCAGTTACACACATACTGTTTCGACATCTCTGTCTCCTCCAGAACGAGCCTGATACACGTGAACTTTTGGAGAACGTCCGTTGATGACCTACAGACGAGACTAGAAAATCAAGGACCTTTTAGTTCGAAGTCGCGTTAAGACAAATGACACTTTTTAATGGAACCAGACTTTGCGGACGTAGTAGATGCAACACTTGGCCGTTTGTTGTGGAGGCCATCCAGATCTCCTTCTCTGAGTCCACGTTATCAGTTCAGGAGGGCTTCACCTGCACTTCACGCAATGTTATTTATGCTATTATGTGCCAACGTTGTGGTATGAAGTACATAGGGGTGACTAGTTTACGCTTAGGAAATAGTTTTCACCAACATCTTAACGATATTTTTAAGAGCGTCTGGACACCTGTGGCTAAACATTTTTGCCTTAGCAATCACAGGGGCAAACAGGACATTTATGTTAGTGCTATCCGCCCTTGCTCTGCTGATTTACAATCTCGGAGGTCCCATGACAACGCCGTATTTTTCAGGCCGACTGACTCCACCAAGCTGGAATTAACAATGTCTTCAGCTTCCTTAACTTCTTTAATTGTCGACTTTTTTGCGATTTTTAATCTACTTTCTGGCTTCCTTCCCCCGTATTACCATCATCTTCTCTTCTTCTTTTGCCCCTCCGGGTCTTGTTCTAATCACCAGTTTTATATTATCTCCCTGCTTCCCTGTCTCTCTTCACAGCACCCCCCCCCCCCCTTTGTCACCTTCTTCTCTAGCCGGTTACAGGTGTTTATTGCCTTTCCTTTTTTTTCTCCTCCTCCCCCAACTATTTTTCTCCGCCTCTTATCTCCGATTGGGTTCATATGTTTATCTTTGTGGCCCCAAGTGGTCTCTATTCATCGTCTACGGGACATGCATTCCTGTGCTTCCTTTTTCTGGAGGACGCCACTAAGATACATTTTTTTCGTTTACTTATATGTTTTGTTTGATTTGTGTATGCAGTACTCGAAAAAGGCTCACTCCGAAATAATGGATATTGTATGTTTTTCATGTATGCATTCTCATCTTACACTCATACTTTCTATTCGTCTTTTCGCACTTACTTACTCCCTCTGCCGCCTTGTAAAACTGCACAAAACGTCTCTATTTGAACTAGATTTACTCAGTAGCTGTCCGCTTTATCTGAGACTAGGAGATACATCATTATAAACTGAATAGATGAGAATTGCGAGACTCAGTGATAAATTTGAAGATCATTTACAAAAAGAAAGTACAAACAATAGAAGAACAGGTACATAAAAATGAAGAACATCACCATTCCAATACTTCGGCATAAGCCTCTTTTCAAGGATCGCATACAAAACAGTGCTACATTCATGAATATGGGACACTGAAACCACATGTTTTGAACTTGTTATTCAACAACACATGAAATTCTTCTCTTCCTCAGTCATAATCAATTTGCACTAAGTTCCATTCCTTTCTCACATATAACACATAGTTCAGAACCTCCTCCCAGCATCAGATTACAACCCCAATACCCCAACTATAATCAACTATTCCGCCTTCTCCTGTCTATGTTACCATTGTATCACTTTCTCCCCTTTCCACAGCCCCCCCCCCACCTTATTTACAACCCATATGTCACACAACACAAGTCTCCATTTAAATAGTACCTATATCCCACCATGTGTAACAGTATATTATAACTGGACAGTTAGCGTAATTTCTGCATGAAAGAGAGAAACTAAGTACAGAGTGATCGGAAAAACCCGAATGTATGTCTTTAGAATGATTCATGCCCTTGTCACATCGTCTCATCGCCATCCAGTGTACCATTAAAAATCATTACTTTTAAGGTCGATTCTGTGCTGCTATTTTACCACTGAGAGGAAGTGCGAGTCTTGATAAAAATGTGTCCGCAGACGTATAGTATGCAGGCAAAAAGGAGAGCATCAGGCAAGACTCCATCACCATCATAAAGGTCATTATAATTTGACAGCTGTTTCTGGCCGTGTCGGTGGAGCCCGTCATATGGGTACATGCAACTGCAGCAACAAATGACTTAAGAATACATCTTCATCATATAGAGCAATAAACGGCTACACATGCACACTACCGAACACAGCTTATTACAAACCACAGCTTATTACAAACCACAGCTTTCTACAAGTCACAGCTAAGAGCTACATTCATTTTATTTTTTTCTAATTTTTTTTTCCATTCCTATTTTTTGCATAGTCTTTATGTGAATGTATACAAGGTAAAACAATTAAGTAATGAGACTAATTACATAAAAATAAAATAAACAACAGTTGAAGATATAACCTGTATTTTATTCAAAGTAATCCCATTGTGCACTGATACAGCGAGTGGCACGGTCTAACAAACACTGGAACGACTTCTACAATTCTTCTGTTGGTACGGCCCTAAACTCGGAGCTATAGCCCTTTGGATGTCATCAGTATCGTCAAAGAAGCGTCCCATCATGGTATCTTTCATTCTGGGAATAGAAAATAATAGCAGGGAGACAAATCGGGGGAATAGGGTGGATAGTTGAGAACACACTTGGTTTTGAGCCAAACATTTCTGTATAACTACCGCCTGGTGAGCCGGTGAATTGAAATGAAGAAGGAAAAACTGTCAGGTGTTGAATACTCGAGTCGGACTCGGAGAATCCTTTTCAATAGGCGTTTCAAAATACTTAAATAAGCGTTAGTAGTGACAGTCTGTCCTCTGGAATAAATTATTTGTGAATAATTCCTTTACCGTCGTAGAAGCACGCCAACATTGTCTTCACCTTCGACTTTTAAACACGAATTTTTTGCCATTTGGCGATGATTATGACTTCCATTGAGCACTTTCGCGTTTAGTTGTGGGACCATGTTTCACCCTCTGCAACAGTCAAATTTAAGAAATGTTTATTTTTTCGATATGTTTTGATGATGTTTTTTGTGTACTCTACACGCTGATGTTTTTTGGTCATCAAACAAAAAGTGTGGTACAAACAAGCAATCACTGTTCCATTATCTTCCACTAAAATTTTACGAATGGTCTCACGATTAACACCAGATTCATTTGCCATAGTCCTCATAGTCAAACAACGATCTTCTTTTATCTGTTCTCTGACTTTTGCAATGAGTTCCTCATTACGAGCAGAAATTGGAAGTCCATGTCTGGTTGCATTTGTAATCGTTTCCACACCGCTTAGGAATCGTGAATAACATCTGAATATCTGTGCACGAGATAAACAATTAACTCCATAAAATTGTCGCATCAATTCAACTGTCTCAATGGCATTTTTCTAAGTTGTAAACCGAATTTAATGTTATCTTTATGCGCCTTGCTGATTGCGTAACAATTCACCTCTGACTAGTTAACAAAATGGCTGTTTGTTTGTCGTCTGCTTATTGGGCAGTGATGAAATGTTACCAGATCATAGATGAAGGTTGGCTTTTGTATTCCATGCTTTGCTTTATAGATGGCAATTGTGTTTTTGTCATAATACAATCAGTCTCATTACTTAATTGTTGGACCTTGTATTTTAACTTCTCTCTCTATTTCTCTTGTGTGTTTTTGTAAGATTAAAGTTCACACCTAACACGTCACAACTTTGTACTCGTTAAGTAATACAGATGTTCCTACTTTTTCCCTAGTTTACACAAAAACAACACAGCAGATAAAAATACACACACTTTGTAGAACTAATCATATGGTCATTTTCGTTACTAGAACAAATGTTACCACAGTTGTCTCTTTTATGCTTTAATAATAATATATAAAAATACTACACATTTTCATACCTTTAATAATCACAAATTTCATACTTTACAATGAATCACAAAATATAAGAAAGAACTATTTTGCTATTTAAATATTCTAATCGGATGGATGGGTGGTGGGTGGGTGAGCGGTGGATGGATGGATTGATATAGAACTTTAATAAATATTAACTAGGTGGATAGACTGGTTGGCAGAGATGCAGATGAAGCCACTGACAGCAATTATTGAGGAAAGACGCTGGCGATGGCTGGGACATGTGCTCCGAATGACTGACAACTCACTACTAAAAACAGCACTAAGACAGACACCACAGGGGAACAGAAGTAAGGGTAGACCAAAAGAGACATGGAGAAGAACAACAGAGAGGATGTTGAGCAATAGAGGGCTCACCTGGGCAAGAGCAGAAAAAAAGGCAAAGGACAGACATGTGTGGAAAACAGTTGCAGAAGCCCAATGTGCCCTGGGCACTTAAGATTCAGAGAGAGAGGGAGAGAGACAGAGATGGATAGAATATATATATATATATATATATATATATATATATATATATACATATCCATAGATATATCCATACGTAAATAAATACATAAAACGTTCCAAAGTAATTTATATTCAATAGATACCTTTTCCGTTTTAAGAAAACTTTCAATAGATATCTTTTATAGTAAATCCTTCCACACAATGACTTCTAAGCACTACCTATTGTTTTAGGAATAAAATGTAGCACTCGCTGCAATGAAAATAACTTTAAAAAGAACTTAGAAATAAAGTCATTAAAGGTTTTTACTAACTGTCGTCTTTTTTCAATCCTTTTATTTTTTTCTCAACGTGGGTTGGGTTGGGGTGGTATTTAAAATAATAATGCAGAAGGTACGTATGGTATTTCACAAAACTATCCTGTTTTTGTATTTTAAGTTCAAAAGAAACATGTCTGACATATTCCTAAGCATCACATGTTATTTCAAAACATTTCCACAACAACTATTGCTATTTTAATATTTAAAATCTACTTACATTGTTATGTACATTCATACTCATTGTTTTATACATTAAAATTCTGAAATATACTTTTCTTATGGGGTGTGCACTGAGTGAAGTTCTTCCATTATTTCTTTAT
>CM019698.1:1307185-1347631 GCA_009760885.1 Achatina immaculata
CAAGTTAAATAAGTAAGGTAACAATATGCACCCCTGACAGACCCCTTGTTTTATATCAAACCAAGTTATTGTTTCACCATTTATTCTTACTGCTGCTTGTTGGTCTGGATACAGTAGTGATGTTAATTGTATCCAATGTGTTGGAAATCCCATTTTAAAATTATTTCCCAAAGTTTCTGATGTTGTACAATGTCAAATACCTTTGAGTATTCTGTTGTTTATTATATTTTTAAAAATCAAATATATATATATATATATATATATATATATATATATATATATATATATATATATAGTAAATTTGTGTTATAACATAGTACAAAAAGTCAGTAGTATCTCTTTCCTAATTTAGATGAACTTCACAACAGATATTACTACTATTACTACTTCAGTAAAGTGCTAGCTAGTGTTATACAAAGCTTCAAAAGACATTTGTTTCTCAGACTTATTTTTAAAACTTTTAATAGTCATATAGCAGACTATAACAAATGAAGGGGTCATTCTATTTTTCAAACTAATCGTCACGAAGCAGACAGACAGAAAGATCGACAGGCAGGTAGAGAGTCAGGCATGCAGATAGCCAGGCAGATAGACAGCCAGACTGACAGATAGACAGAAACAGACAGAAAGACAGACAGACAGAGAGATACATGCATATATACATACATTTAACATTGCAGTTGAACATACATACATATATAACGAGATACATACAGTCGTTCATATGCATAATTTTAAATCAAGCCATTCAATCGTACATAACTTCATACATAACAATACACACACTCACACACACACACACACACACACACACATATATATATATATATATAGACAGTAAATAAAATGTATACTAAAAAGGGTACGCACAGTTATTTCTAACAATTAATGTTTGTTTTAGAAACAAAAATTACTTTCTTAAAGAATGACTATTAAATACATATTAGAAGCAATCTCTTTAACTCTTTTAACACCATTATTTGTGACTGTATTTTAAAATATGAATAGAAGATGGCAAGTATTTAAATTCACAAAATACTGTTATTTTCATATTTTAAGACGAGATAAAGCGTATTTGAGACATTCTGAAATATCTCGTTTTAAATTAACAGTTATATATATATATAACTAATCAAATGTAATTTAAATTATTCTACACATTCATAAACATTACTAAATGCATGAGAATTCTTCAATGTATGTAGACTTACGGTTAACTACATAGAGTGAGCTTATTCCATTATTTCTATATCTGAGAAGCACAAAACAGACGTACAGACAGGCAGACAGACAGGCAACAGACAGAGAGACAGACAGGCATACAAGCAGGCAAGCAGAGAGAGACAGACATACAGGCAGCCAAACAGACAGAGAGAGAGACAGACATACAGTCAGGCAAGTAGATAAAGAGACAGGCAGGAAACAGACAGAGAGACAGGCAGATACATAGTCAGGCAAGCAGAGAGAGAGAGACAGGCAGCCAAGCAGAGACAGACAGGCGTACAGGGAGGCAAGCAGACAGAGAGACAAACAGACATACAGGCAGGCAAGCAGAGACAGACAGACGTACAGGGAGGCAAGCAGATAGAGAGACAAACAGACATACAGGCAGGCAAGCAGGCAGACAGAGAAGTAGCCATACAGTCAGGCACGCAGACAGAGAGGCAGGAAAGCAGATAGAGAGACAAACAGGCATACAGGCAGGCAAGCAGGCAGACAGAGAAGTAGCCATACAGTCAGGCACGCAGACAGAGAGGCAGGAAAGCAGATAGAGAGACAAACAGGCATACAGGCAGGCAAGCAGGCAGACAGAGAAGTAGCCATACAGTCAGGCACGCAGACAGAGAGGCAGGAAAGCAGATAGAGAGAAAGATAGCCACTCACCTCTTTACTGAATTTTGTTCTGTCCATATTTTAAAATATTTCTATACAGACAGTAAGTTTGTTTTTCTTTTCTTCTTTTTAAATGTTGAGAGAAGCCTTTTTGTTACATCAGTATAGATTAAACTCAGTAGTTGTATTTGTTATATTTTTATAATTCTCACAAATGAACATGACTACTTCACTGTTCAAACTGACAGCTATAGAGTTGTACAAACCTCCAACTAGTATTTGTTTATCATCTTCGTGTCCTTAACTTCCCCTGGGAACAACTGTGTTAAGAGCACACTTATCTTAACATAGTGTTTGTGAGACAGGGAACATAGATCTGTTTGCTTAAAAAATTCTGACCTACCTCTGTAGCCCAGAAACTTGTAGCAATCAACACTAATTGTAATTTTTATTTTTGTAAAATGTAATGTCAGGTTGGTGGACGGATGGGGACATGGAGATCTCTGGTGGGGATGAGGGAAGTCTGGTGTGAAACCAATGAATCCAGGACGTGACAAGCCTATGGGTCTTTACAACAATGGCTATCAGAATGATGTAAACAAAACAGAGCCAGTAGACTATCGGTGGCGGGGAATGGATATCGTTGAAGCACTTATCAGATTCCTCATCTCAAAGTCAGAGTGTCTTTGTGGAACTGTCTCAAAACCATCTGACATGGAGAAGGGGCTTAAGTACAGCCACCAGAGGCTGGAAAACAAAGTTTTGGCCAGGCCAGCCACACTGTCTTCATGGCAGTCCGAGCAAGACCACAGTCTGCCCTAGCAAGGAAAGGTGCTGAAGTCGGAGTTACCCAGCCAAAAGGCGCATCGCAAAAATCAGGGTAACACGCATTATCGCTAATGAAATGTCTCTATCTGCAGTATTCAAACATGGTGCTCGCCCTGTGAAGACTAACCAGGCAGGTGCAGTGCCGGGCCCCATGCCTCGAAAGGGTCCACCCAATGCTACTGGAGGTCCTCTCAGTTCGTCTTGTGGAGTCAGGAGACATGAGAGTAGAGTTACTGGCCAAAAATACAACAGAAGAAAACAGCCAAAAAGCAAGAACTTAAAACAATGCAGTGGAATGCTGAGGGTGTCAGCAGTGTTAGAGATGGCTATAGCAAAAAGGTTGAACTAGAGAACATACTTTTTGCAGAGCAGGTAAGTATATGCTGCATACAGGAGACACACCTAACCAAAGATGCCGCCTTTAAAATCAGAGGCTACCAGTGTTTTAGATCAGACCGACAGGACAGAAGAAAAGGAGGAGTACTCACACTTGTTAAGAATAACATCAGCGCATGTCAGGTGGGAGTGTACATGGAATGAGCCGAATACCAGATGATCCATCTAAAAAGTAGTAATACAGATTTCCACCTCCTTAACTATTACTGTCCTAATGACCGCCCACTTGCTTTAGGAACAATCCCACACAAAGAGAGACTGATAGTCTGTGGTGATTTTAACAGTCATTCCCAGAGCTGGGGCTATGACCACATAGACAAGAGAGGAGAGGAAGTTGAGAGCTGGCAGGATGATAATGGACTTCTCCTGATCAACCAGCCAATGGATGCCCCAACATTTTACTCAAGGGCATGGCACACAAAATCAACACCAGATCTGGCATTCCAATCTCCAGATCTGAAGTGGAACATTACACGTGAAGTTAGAAAACAACTTGGAGGTAGCGACCATCGACCAGTCTACCTGACAATAGAAAATGAACTCATTAACACCAGTAACCCTCTCCCCAGATGGAAATATAAAAAAGCAAACTGGACAATGTACAGACATCGTACAGGTATCCTGGTGGGACAGCTGTCCATAGAAGGTAAGGATATTAACAGCATAGTGAAGGAATTCAATGCTTGTATCCTTCAGGCCGCTCGTGAAACCATTCCCAGAGGAGCTCGCAGGGACTATAAACCATACTGGTCTAGTGATCTGGGAAAACTCCATGATGACGTGGAAGCAGCTCGAAAGCAAGCAGAAAATAGACCATGCCAAGAACACCACAATAATTACCAACATTCTAAGGCCAAATTTCAGAGAGCAAAGCTGCAAGCCAGACGGGAAAGTTGGAGAGAGAAAACAGAGTCCCTAAACTTTGAAAAGGATGGAAGGAAACTGTGGAAAATAATCAAACAGTTAAATGATGAGAGTACTGGAAGAAGTACAAAGGTTACACTAATAGAGGATGGGAAAACTCTTACAGGTAAGCAGGTAGCAGATCACTTTGCTCGCATCTTTGCACAGGACTGCAACATTGATATCCATCCAGAGAAGGAGCGTACAGTGCGCATCGAGCCACAGAAAGAGGAGGAACAAGTCAGAAAAGCGGAGGTCATGGATGCACCAATCACACGCAGTGAGTTAGATCTAGCAGTTAGTAAACTGAAACCAAGGAAATCACCAGGACCAGATGGAGTGTCCAATGAAATGATCAAGAACCTGGGAATTGCAGCAATGGGAAAGCTGTTGGATATTTTCAATATGTGCTGGAGCACAGGTAAGTTACCTCAAATCTGGAAGGAAGCAAGCATGGTACCACTGCTAAAACCAGGGAAAAACAGTGATACTGCCTCCAGCTACAGGCCAATCAGTCTCACTAGCTGCCTATGCAAAACGATGGAACGCATCATTGACCTGAGGCTAAAATGGTACCTAGAAAGTGAAAACCTTCTTGTTCCACAACAAGCAGGATTTAGGCAGTACTACAGTACGGAAGATCAAGTGACCTATCTCTCTCAAGAGATTGAGGATGCATTCCAAGAGAAAAACCTTGTACTAGCAGCGTGGATAGACCTGAAGAAAGCCTTTGATAAAGTATGGAAAAAAGGTATACTGTGGAAACTAAGAAACTGCAATGTGAATGGAAGACTGTACAACTGGATAAAGTCCTATTTACACAATAGAAGAGCTAGAGTAGTGATGGATGGACACAAAAGCCAGAAAGTACTTCTGCGACACGGTGTACCACAAGGAGGAGTCCTTTCGCCTACACTATTCCTTGTATTCATTAATGTCCTGGTCAAGGAACTTCCCTATGGAATCAAAGCGGCACTGTCTGCAGATGATCTGGTCATGTGGTGTACAGATGAATATGCGACAGTTGCTACACAGAGACTCCAAAGAGCAGCAGACATCTTGACATCATGGACAAACAAATGGTGTGTAAGTATCAACACAGAGAAATCAAGTACCACTCTGTTCACGCTCTCATCTAAACATAAAGCAGGTAAGATCTTTGTAAATGAAATACCCTTAAGGATGGACAACCAACCCACTTACTTAAGAGTGACTCTTGACTCAAAACTGACGTGGAAGCAACACATCAACAGTGCAGAAGCAAAAGCCAGAAGAAAACTAGCCATATTAAGAAAATTGAGTGGAACCACATGGGGAGCTAGTGAAAGAATCCTCAAGAATGTATATGAGCAAAGTATTCTACCACATTTAGAATATGGCTCAACATCTTGGTGCACAGCATCAAACACTACGCTGCATAATCTAGACAAGGTACAAAATCAGTCACTACGGATTATCACAGGTGCCATGAGGTCCACACCAATAGTAGAAATGCAGAAAATAGTTGATGTTCAAACGCTAAAGGAACGTAGAGACACAAAGGTCATGACCATGGGAGAAAAATTCCTTAGCTCTGTAACCCATCCCCTGAAGGAGAGATTCAATAACTTGGCATTAGGACGGCTTAAACGAAGCAGCTTCATTCATAAGGCCAAGCGTATGCGTAAGCTGATACCTGACCTTCCAACTGTAGTCGCTCCATTATCATCTGTACCAGAGCATACACCATGGAAAGAAGCAGATTATACACAAATAACTATTCAGACTGAAGTGAAAGGTGTGCAGAATGGTGAGATGCAGAGCAGTCTTGTAAGATCAACAGCCACACTTAGTGTTCTAGATGACAAATATCCATGTGACACCTGGATACGTGTGTATACAGATGGATCTGCACATAATGCCATAAAGAATGGAGGGACAAGAGCGTATATTGAATATCCAAACAACACCATTGACAAGATTTCCATACCCACTGGTAAATACTGCAACAACTTTGATGCAGAAGTTAGGGCAATTATTGCTGCAGTTGAAAAACTATCAGACTCCAGAATTGATACATGTCCTGTAGTAATTCTCACAGATGCAAGATCAGTACTGGAGGCTCTTCAGTGCAACAAACTACCAGACTTTAAGGATGCCTTGTCAAAAATTGGCTTACAACATGGAGTCACTTTGCAATGGATTTCCTCCCACTGTGGGATACCAGGCAATGAGAAAGCTGACCAACTGGCCAAAGAGGGCACTGAAATGGACCAACCAGACATACCAGTCACCTATAATCAGAAGAAAAGCATGATAAAAACCTACAGGAAGCCACAAACACCACCACATGATGACTATCACATGCTAAACAGAAAGGAACAAGTCATCATCTTCCGTCTCCGAACAGGACACAGCCGACTCCGAAGTCATATGTATACAAAGTTTAAGGTTGGTACTACTAACCTATGTACATGTGCCCAGGTGCCCCAAACTGTGGAACATATCCCCCAGAACTGCATCAACTACGAGGCACTGAGAAATAATTACTGGCCCAGTGAAACCACTAAAGAAGATAAGCTCTACGGTTCCATACATGAATTACAAAAAACAGTGAAATTTATCCAAGAGACAGGACTGCAGATATAGACAGACAGTGCGAACGAAGAAGAAGAAGAAGTGTCATTAACTGTTGATAATTATCTAGTGCATTGAGAGTTTCTTTCTTCTTTTTTTTTTTTTTTTTTGGGGGGGGGGGGGTTAATACTTAAAAAAGCTGCAATTCTATTTTTAAATGTCGGCTGCATGAGACAGATAGATGTACGAAAAGAACGTCAGATAGACAGATTAGAAGAAAAGCAATATCAACTGTGTGCTTCAAGTATTTGTACCTTATGCCAAAACTTATCAATCACCCCCCCCACCCCCAGTATATGGATAGATAGAGAGAGAGAGACACACACCCAACAGACATATAGATATACAGGCAGGCAGATAGGAAGGTAGGGACTTGTTTAACACATACAATTGTACTGATATGTACTTCATTGCCTACATCATAAATTCTGACAATGAAAGGAACTCAGAAAGTTATATTCTTTAGTTCTCACCACTTCGTTGGCTTTATAAAATGCTTTTTTTCAGTTTAGAAATGGCGCTGTCTGCACAGTGGATCTCAACATTAGTGTTTGGCTTTGTAAATTTTATTTTGTCACTTTTTGAAGAAAATAAGTGGTTTAAAATCATTGAACATATACTTATTAATAGCTTTAGTAATGTTCTTTTACTTTTAATGATTAATTCAGAGAGGACGTTTTTTTTTTTAAAGCTGATATATCGATCAAGCAATTTATGTTACAAATTATATACTCAACAACTACTATTACTTTACATTTGCATACAATACGTACAAATATAACTACTTCACAGAGAGAAGCAACCTCAAGACTAAAAAAGAAAAGCCAAGAAAAGAAAAAAAAATATCCAGTAAAATAAACAACCACAGCCAACAAGAAGAAAATAGTAACAGTAATTTCAATCTGGAAATTACCAACCATTTAGTAACACTTTCTGTGGCAGAGGAGACAGATATAGATGAATTATGGAAGTCTTAAAGCACAGCCATCATCACAGCAGCAAAAGCAAGTGAAGGAATGCAAACAACAAGCAGAGAACCATGGATATCAGATAACACATGTAAAAACATAAATGAAAGACGAGTTAGACAAGTTAAATACTGAGAGATATCTTGGAAAAGATTTGATAAAACCAAAATACGAGGGGAAGTCACTAAGTAACTTGCAAAGTGAAATATTTTATCTTCTTATCATATCTTATATCTTATATCCTTCCTGTGCCGTTAAACGTCACATAGGGCTCGCAAAGTAGTTCGCCAATTTTTCCTGTCTTCTGCGGGTCTTTCAACCTCATCAAAGGATTTTATGATAATTGTTAATTTTATCAGGTAGTATTTAAATATATCCTTAGATAGTACAATCATCCAACTTTATAACAGTTGTATGTAGGGGGAGCTGGGAGTTACATCCGCATGCGCAAAGCAATAACTAAATGGCTACCCAACTGTTAGTGTGTACCAAAAAAGAACAGATAAATATAGTGCGATTGTTGTGGGCTAAAGGACATTCAGTTGAGGACATTCATAAGGAAATGATTACAGTTTATGCTGAAAAGTGTAAGTCAGATAAAGCGGTCTCTAACTGAGTAAAATAATTTTCTCAGGGACGCACCGCAATTGTTGACAAAGTCCGACTTGGCCGTCATGTTCAGATAGCAACAGAAGCGACTGTGCAACGTGTGAATGAGATTATCAGGGCTGATAGACGAGTAACGACAGACAGTGTAGCAAGTGCAGTCGGATGTTCATATGGCTTAGCCTACAGAATAATGCATGAGCAATTGAATTTTCGGAAAGTTTGCTCACGTTGGGTACCCAGAGATCTGAACGATGAACACAAAATGAACAGATTTGGTTTGTCATTGCAGCATCTCTCTCATTACGCATATGAAGGTGAAGACATGCTCCAAATGATTATTACTGGAGACATCTCTTGGGTGCGCCATTATCAACCCAAATCAAAACGTGCCTCAATACAATGGAAACACCCGTCATCGACACGTGCAAAAAATTCAAAAGCACGCCTTCTGCGTTGAATGTTATGCTGACAGTTTTCTGAGATTGTCAAGGAGTGTTGTTAACCAAGTTCCAGAAGTATGGTGATAGTGTTCTGGGATTATCAAGGAGTGTTGTTAACCAAGTTCTAGAAGTATGGTGACAGTGTGAATTCTGTATCATACTGTGAAGTTCTGTCGATGCTACGGGATGCAATTCGAAGAAAACATCCTGGTCTGCTGACTAGAGGTGTGCTTCTCCTTCATGACAATGCCAGACCATATACAAGAGAAAAATTAGCCAGTTGGGTTGGAAAGTTCTTGAACATCCATCCTATAGTACTGCATTTAGCTCCAAGTGATTTTCACCTGTTTGGTCCATTGAAAAACCACCTTGACGGGATAAGATTCTCGAGTTACGTAGAGGTGGAAACAGAAGTATAAAAAATGGTTCAGAAATCGGACTCCCGATTTTTACGCCATGGGGATTGCATCACTGATTACACGATGGGACAAATGTATCAATGTTAGTGTCGAATACCTTGAGAAATAGGGGATTAATGTAGGTTCAAATATTAAAAGATTTGAAATTACAGTCGCATTTAGCTTTTTTGTAACAGGCATTTGCGAGTTACTTAGTGATTTCCCCTCGTACATAGAACTAGACAATAAAGTAAAATTTTGAGCTAGAAGGGATAAAAGAGAATACATAAACAATATGGCGAAAGAAGGAGAGAAAGCAGTAAAAACAGAAGACAGCAACACTCTATCTAGCATACAAAAGAGACTAACAGGTAATATTATATCCAAAGAAAGACCAACCTTAACAAAACTGGCACCCTATCATTTATTCATTCATGTGCATGTCCCTTGCGGAACTTTGCCTCCCAAACAGCACTCCTGTAGGCCTCTCGGTTGTGAGCAAGATGGCCTGCTGCTGTTGCATCCATTTCCAGATCGTCAACGATGTCCTGTAGCCATCTTCGTTTTGGTCTTACTCTTTTTCTTTTTCCCATTATGTATCCTTCCAATACGGTCTTCTCTAAATTATCATGACGTTTAACGTGTCCAAAATATTTAAGTTTTCTCTCTTTAATCATCTTTACTAGCCAGCCTTCTTCAATATTAAGCTCTTGTAGTATAGATATATTTGTTCTTTTTTGTGTCCCTATCAACATCAAGTAAAATCCAAAAGCAAAGATGGGCTGAACACTTCCAAGAAATACTTAATCGACCACACGAAAAAAAAAAAAGATACATCTTGAAACCAACTTACCAGTCCCATAACTAACTCTCAACCGAGATGAGATTACATTGAATATACTGAAAGAGCAATGAATCTAATGGCTAGCAACAAAGCTGCAGGTGAAGATGAAATAATAGCCGAAATGTTAAAAGCTATTAGCAGTGACAACATTAGCCAGCTACAGAGAATGTTTAATAAAGTTTGGAAATAAGAACATATTCCACGCAAATTGAAAAAATTGAATCATTGTTCAGTCAATCAAGTGCCGTGCGGCGTGGCGTAGACGATCATTTCTCTCCACAATTCGCTGTCTTTAAACTTGATTATGAGATCTGCCGGTGATTTTCTTCCTAGCCACACTGACATCCCAGCCGGTAACTTCTCTCTTTGTCTTCATCTGTCTCCTTTCCCCTCAGATTTTCCAGTTGCCACAATGTGTTTCAATTTTCCTCTCTTCAGAAAATGTCCTACAAATCTCACTTGTCTGCCTCTGATCGTTGCTGTAAGTTGCATTTTTAACTCCAGCCTCACTTAAGACTTCTTCTTTGACTTCTTCTTGGCTGTCCATGGTACCTTCAACATCCTTCTTATGAACCACATGGCCATGACCTCCATTTCTCTCTCTACTCTCTTATTCATGGACCATGCTTCACACCCATTAAAAAAAAAGAAAAATTGGCTCGATGTAACATTTAAGTACTTGGAATCTTGTTTCCATTGATATGGATCTGTTGCACAAGATGTTTCTAATTTTCTAGAATGCTGACTTGACCTGAGCACGTCTGTTTTTTTTTTTTCGTTGTGACATTCCCCATCAGCTGTTATAATCTTTCCTAAGTACTTGAATCTATCAATGTGTTTCTGTTCTGTGCCATCGATGGTAATGCTACATTTTGGTGATATTCTTTTCTTAGAGATGACCATCATTTTAGTCTTATTTTTATTCAGGCTGAGACCTTTACTTTTACTTTCGTGAACCACGACGTCCAGAACAGCCTGTATCTCCCCTTCACTTTTAGCAATCAGAACTGTGTCGTCTGCATATCTTAAGTTGTTAAGGTTGTACCCGCCAGCTGATATTCCTGGTATATTCTCTTTATTTCTCGTTATATTTTCACTGTACAAGGAGAATATGTCAGGAGATAGAACACATCCATGTCTCACTCTCAATTTTATGTCTTGGAATGTTCCTATTTGGTTCTCAACAGTCATTGCTGCTGATGAATGATTGTTAAAATACAACAAAAAAAAAGACAACCACAGCGACTGCAATAACTGGAGGGGTGTAACCTTACTATCAGTTGTGTCAAAAGTGTTTTGCAAAGCCATTCTGAATAGAAGAAAATATGTAGTGGATATTGCAATGAGAGAAGAACAGGCTGGGTTTCGAAAACGGAAAAACTGTCATGATCAGATCTTTACGACAAGAATAATACCTGAAGAACATATTGACAAGCAAAAAACCATTAATACTGAACTTCATACAATTTAAAAATGCATTTGATAGCATACACATAGATTCATTGTAGGGAATTTTAAACATGTATAGAATATCATCTATAATTGTCAACATCATTAAAGGTCTCTACAACGGATATGTTTGTGCAGTCAAGACAGAAGAAGGGGTGAGCGAATACATCCAGACTGAAACGGGGACAAAACAAGGATGTATATTATCTCCCTTTCTTTTTGGAAATGTCATTGACTTCATAATAAAAAAAAATTCTGCACAGGTAAAACGGGCATTGATTGGGTACATGAGACCCAAACAGAAGATCTTGATTTTTGCAGATGACATAAGTCTTATCCATGACAATGTGAAATTAATGCAAGAAAAAACAGATACCCGGTCTTCACTGGCTAGTAAAATAGCACTTGAAATTAACAAGAAAAAAAAAAATAATGAAAATTTCCATTAATCAAGAAGGAACATATAAGTAGAAGAAACAGCTGTTCCATAAATACACCGCCTTGTATGCTTTGTTAGCTACATAGACCAGGGTGGTGACACTAGAAAGCAAGTTAGGATTAGAATTGCAAAAGCAGCATTGTCCTTCAAAAATCTTGACAACATATGGAATTCAAAGGTTATAAGCACAAATACCACTTTAAGATTATTCAGTTCAAATGTAATATCCACCCTCATTTATGCATCCGAAAGTTGGAAAAAAACTAAAGAAATAGACAACAAATTAGACTATTTGAAAACAACTGCCTAAGAAAAAAAACTTGATATAAAGTGTGAGGAATTCAAGAAGGAAGCAGAAATAATGCAGATGAGCGAACTTGTCTCATGTGTTATCAGAAAAATTAGATGGGCATATGTCAGTCACGTGGTGAGAAGAAACAGAATCTTAGAACAAGCCATCATATGCAACACAACAGGGCGAAGAAAAACGAGTTCGTCCACGTGATACTCGCCGAAAAAAAGGAAAATGTGGCGAACTACCATGCAGGCCCTACATGATATTTAACGGCTCGGGAAGGGTGTATGGTGTAAGAAGTAGCTGTTACAGTATTACACAAGGCTTTAGCATTTATTTCTAACATTTAAATTATTTCTTTTTTCTAAAATTTCAGCGCATTTGAAATGTTTAAATGAAATAGTAGTGCAATTCTCAAACTTTCGAGGAATGACACATATGATTGGACAGTCAGGCATATAATTTGACAGTTAGACTGTGAGACAACAGAAGGACAGAGAGAGGCAGATAAATTGAAACACAGGCAGACAGCAGTACATCTGACCATACATATACACAAGTATGAATACAAAGCGATGTTTATGGAACTTTATATGGCGTAAAAATAGTCCATTGGTAAAAATAGAGATTTCATTGTTAATAAACATTTTTTTTTCAAAATGATTTCTCAGAATTAATATTTGATTTGATTCAAATCTTTGCAATTTTCTACACTCAAAATATGGTTATACGAATACTAGGTATAAGTTCTGTAAATATGTCTGAAATATCAATATATGTATGAATATATATATATATATATATATATATATATATATATTTCCAAACATTAATACAGTCGGTAAGTGATTTACCTCAAAGAAAATGTGAAGTAGTCATGTCTATTACATGGAGGTAGATACAAAACAGTTTAAAAAATCAACTTGACTACCATATTTTTGCACAATTTCACAGAAAATAAAACTAATTGACTGTGTAAAATAATACTCGTCTTATTTTTTCATAATCATAAATAACTTTGGTGTTATACATTTCCGAATCCAAGTTTTGTTAGTTTTCTTATCAAGTGTTTACACAAAAGTTGTAGTAAGGGGTTTTACCATATATAATTCTTTTCACAGCTAGAAATATGGATTTATGAACGGATGGGTAGTCAGAGATAGACATAAAGAGAGACAGATGGATAAACAGATAGATAGACATATAGATAGAAAGATACATAGACATATAGAAAACAGATAGATAGATAGATAGATAGATAGATAGATAGATAGATAGATAGATAGATAGATAGATAGATAGATAGATAGATAGATAGATAGATAGATAGATAGATAGACATTTAGTTAGACATATATATATATATATATAGACAGAGAGACATATTCACACAAGAATATTCTTTTTTAAAATGATATTTAGAAATAACTTCACTGATGTATTTTCTGACATACTTTTCTTTTCGTATTAAACAAAATGTAGTGTGTACTTTTTAATGTTACAAAATATTGGTCTTCATACCCGTCAAGTACAGAAGTACGCACATACAGCCATTCTCATACATAATTTTAATTGTATGGATACAAACATAACTCTATACATACAAATCTGTGAAGCAAATAACTTTACAGTGTTTTCAAATGATTATTCCATTTAAAAAATAAATATTAGTTGATAACATTTACACTAACAAAATTTTACATACAGTGTTTTCTAACACTTAGTACTTGTTTTACAAACAAAACTTACTTTCATTTCAAATGAAAAGACTATTATACATGTTTTAGAAATAATTTCATTAACATTTGTAACACAATTTTCTTTTGTGACTACGTTTCAAAACATGAATGAAGACCGTAAGTATTTTAAAAAGGAAAAGGAAAACGTCCCGTTTCCATGCAATTAAGACATATTTTAGAATACAGTGCTAGGCCCGTATTTTCCATGACCTTTGGCACATGAAAGTCTGATGTGGGCAGTAAACGCCTGGCCGCTTTACCTTCCCAGGTTTCTCTGCTACCCATTTTTAGAACCTGCGTCAAGCCTGGATTTTACTTGAGAAATATTTTCTTTTTTTGTAATTCTTGAAATGTAATATATTTGAGTCATTCAGATATATCACTTTGTAGTTAAAACAGTTTTCAAAATTAAAAAAGAAGCACCCGTTGTTAATTAAGACAGTTTCTACAATATATATATATACGGTGACAGGCATAAAGCATAGCTGGAATTTAAACATGGAAAAAAATTAAGAGGAATATATATTTTTTGTAAAAAAAAGTAAAATAAAACTGAGAAAATTGGATACTTGTATTATTACTGACAATCATATTTAGGTTTTGAAAATTACGTCGGTTAGATGACCGCCATTACATTTGATACATTCAGCCAGGCGTATGGAAAATTTCTGCATAACACCATTTATCATGTTCAAAGGGATATTTTGAATGCAGTGTCGGATTCGATCTTTGAGGTCTGCAATTGACTGTGGTCGACTAGTATACACCGTATTCTTGAGATACCCCCACAAAAAGAAGTCTGCGGTCGATAAATCTGGTGACATTGCCCGCCAATGAATATCCCCAAATCTTGAAATAAGACGAATGAGAAATGCTTGTCGCAGCATGCCCATGGACTGATGGCTGTGTGGGCAGTCACTGCATCTCGTTGAAACCATATTAGTCTCTTATTCCTTTTGGCCAATTCTGGAATGAAGAATTCATTTAGCATCTACACATCTCTCTCTCCATATTCTCTCTCTCTCTCTCTCTCTCTCTGAACATGTTTTTTCCTAATTTTATATGTATATTTGTATTAAATCGAGTGTGTGGTATGAATAAAAGATGGAGTGATGAAAGGCGGAATGTACGATGGGCTTGAGTGCCCAAGTCTTTACCCTTTACAAATAAAGATTATTCATTCATTCATTTATTCTCTATCTATCTATCTATCTATCTATCTATCTATCTATCTATCTATCTATCTATCTATCTATCTATCTATCTATCTATCTATCTATCTTTCTATCTACCCATCCATCCATCCATCCACACATCCATCCATCCATCCACCCATCCATCTATCTATCTATCTATCTATCTATCTATCTATCTATCTATCTATCTATCTATCTATCTATCTATCTATCTATCTATCTATCTTATGTGGCCAGGGCACATGGGGCTTCCGAAAGATTTTCCACAAACTCCTGTCCTTTGCCTTTTTTTTCGCTCTTGCCCAGGTGAGCCCTCCATTACTCAACATCCTCTATGTTGTTCTTCTCCGTGTCTCTTTTGTTCTACCCTTACTTCTCTTCCCTTGTGGTGTCCATCTTAGTGCTATTTATGGTAGTGAGTTGTCATTCATTCGGAGTACATGTCCCAACCATCGCCAGCGTCTTTCCTCAATAATTGTTGTCAGTGGCTTCATCTGCATTTCTGCCAACAAGATGTTATTTCTTATGGTGTTTGGCCAAAATATTTTTTAAATTCTTCGTGAACATGTAATCTGGAAAAATTGAACTTGTTTGCTATGGTTTTGGTGATTTTCCAGCATTCACTTCTACAGAGTAGTCCACTTAGAACATTACTCTTAAATATCATGATTTTCGTATTCATGCTTAGTTTTATTTTTAATTTTTTTTATTTCGATATATTATGCACAATTGCAAAAACCAGGTTTGCTCTACTACGTCTGCTGATGATGTCCTATGTGCTGTCTCTATTTTCTACTACTCTACTGCCAACATATACAAATCCGTTGACCTCCTCCACTAAGGTGCTATCTACTCTGAGTACATTTCTGTTGTTCACATTTTGTTTCATTAACGTTGTCTTACCTACGCTGAACTTTAGTCATATGCTGTTTGTATTCTGAGTTCCCTGTTTATTTTATTGTGCATGTTTTTGTGGCTGCTTGATAGTAGACAGATGTCGTCCGAAAAGTCAAGGTCCTCCAGCACTGAGTCAAGTGTCCATTCTAATCCTCAGCGTTTTTCTGATATTGCCTCCTTCATTAATCAGTTTACTGACAAAATAAATAATATTGGCGATAGTGCACATTCCTGCTTAACTTTTTTTGGACCCTAAAGCTGCTGGAGATATGTTCTCCACAGATCACATTGCACTGAAAACCCGGGCTTTATTTCCATTCACTATCTTATGGGGTAGGCCATGCCATCTTAGTATTTTCCACAGTGTATCTCTGTATAACTGATAGCTATTAATGTAGCATAGTCCCTCATAAATAGGATTACGAATATGATTATGAATTTCACGACGAGTGTAATTATGAATGTAAATATGAATGTGATTATGAACACGATTATGAATATGAATATGATTATGAATATATTGTATTATATAGTAACATCAAATAGCAACATAAAATGTAGGAAGGAAATGTAGATAATCAGAAGATAATTAGACAGTCAGACAGATAATTAGATAAGCAGACAGATAATTACACAGAGAGACAGACAAATAATGTGACAATCAGACATATAATTAGACACTCAGAATTAGACAGACTGAGAGACAATAGAGGGATAGAGAGAGTCAGATAAATAGAAAGATAGACAGTCAGCAGTACATCTGACCATACATATACATAAATATACATACAAAGCGATGTTTATGGAACTTTATATTGCGTAAAAATAGTTCACTGTTAAAAATAGAGATAATACACATATATATTTTTCAAAATGATTTCTCAGAATTAATATTTGATGTGGTACAAATCTTTGCAATTTTCTACACTCCCAATATGTTTATACGAATACTGGGTATAATTTCTTAAATATTTGTAAACTATTAACATATATATATATATATATATATATATATTTCCAAACATTAATACAGTCGGTAAGTGATTTACCTTAAAAATAATCAGGTCTATTACATGGACGTAGAAGCAAAACAGTTTAAAAAATCAACTTGACTGCCATATATTTGCACAATTTCACAGAAAATAAAACTAATTGATTGTGTAAAATAATACTCGTCTTACTATTTCATAACCAGAAATACATTTGGTGTAATACATTTCCCAATCCAAATGTTGATAGTTTTTTTATCAAGTGTTTACACAAAAGTTATAGTAAGGGGTTTTATCATATCTAAATCTTTGCACAGCTAGAAATATGGATTTATCAACGTATGGGTAATCAGAGATAGGCATAAAGATAAAAAGATGGATAGACAGCTAGATAGACATGTAGATAGAAAGATATATAGACATATAGATAGAAAGATTAACAGATATATAAATAGATATATAGATAGAAATATAGATAGATAGATTGATAGACAGAGAAGTAGATTATCAAAAGAATGTTTTTTTTAAATAACATTTAGAAATATTTTCACTGATGTATTTTCTGACATACTTTTCATTTCGTATTAAACAAAATATAGTGTGTACTTTTTAATTTTACTAAATATAGGTATGTAAACCTATCAAGTACAAAAGTAAACACATACAGTCATTCCCATATATATATATATATATATATATATATTTATATACGTGGATACAAATATAACTATACATACAGATTCATTCATTCATTCATTTGCATGTTCCTTGCGGAACTTTGCCTCCCAAACATCACTCCTGTAGGCCTCTCGGTTGTGAGCAAGATGGCCTGCTGCTGTTGCATCCATTTCCAGATCGTCAACGATGTCTTGCAACCATCTTCGTTTTGGTCTTTCCCTTCTTCTTTTTCCCATTATGTATCCGTTGAATACGGTCTTCTCTAAATTATCATGACGTTTAATGTGTCCAAAATATTTAAGTTTTCTCTCTTTAATCATCTTTAATAGCCAGCCTTCTTCAATATTAAGCTCTTGTGTATAGATATATTTGTTCTTTTTTGTGTCCACGATATTTCGAGAACTCTTCTGTAGCATTTACATTCAAAGGCATTTATGTGTTTCTCAGCTGTTTTGTTAAGTGTCCACGTCTCACAGGCATATGTTGCAATGGGAAAGATGCATACCCTTAAATTCTTATTTTTGTGGTTCTGTCTGCTCCTCTCCACAGATTCTTTATTTGTTTTACTTTCTGAAGAGCGATATATGTCCTCCTTTTAATTTCCCTCATTGTATCCATTATTAGTTAGTAGTGATCAAAGATGTTCAAAACTCTCCACTTCTTCCAGTTTTTCCTCATTGATACATATTTCGGTTGCCTTGTTTGTTTTGTCAGTTGTCATCACTTTAGTTTTCTTTGCATTAAAATAGAGGTTCTACTCTTCGCTGTTCTTGCGGACTGACATAATTAGTTTTTCCATTCCTTCTTGTGTTGTGGACAGCAATACTGTGTCATCAGCATATCTAATCTCTGGTATTTCATAATCTCCAACTGTTATGTCATCGTAATGTTCTTTGTCTACATCTTCTCTAATATTCCTCATTATATTTTCAGTATACAAGTTAAATAAGTAGGGTGACAATATGCACCCCTGACGGACAGCTTGTTTTATGTCAAACCAAGTTGTTGTTTCAGCATTTATTCTTACTGCTACTTGTTGGTCTAGATACAGCAGTGAAGTTAATTGTATCAAATGTGTTGGAAATCCCATTTTTTCCATTATTTCCCAACGTTTCTGGTGTTGTACACAATCAAATGCCTTTGAGTAGTCTATAAAGGATAAATATAGATTCACATTAAACTCTCTGCATTTCTCTATTATTAATCTTAGATTGAATATATGATCTCTTGATCCTCTTCCTTGCCTGAAACCAGCTTGGACCATATTGACTTCTTCTTCTATTTTCTTTCGAAGTCTACCCATTATGATTTTTAACAGAATTTTACTGGCATGACTAATCAGGGCAACAGTTCTGTAGTTTGTAGATAATTTCAGGTTACTCTTTTTTGGCAGTGGTATGAATACAGTTCTTTTCCATTCTTTTGGCCAAATACCTGAATGCCATATCTTTTTACATAGTGCGTGATAGATTGTTGCATACTCCTTTCCTCCTGCTTTAATAAATTCAGCTGTTATCTCATCACATCCTGGTGATTTACCATTTTTCAGATTCTTTATTGCCCATAAAACTTCTTCCATTGTCAGTTCGGGTTCTTTCTTCTCCAATAATAATTCACACTGTTGATTTCTGTTTCCACAGTCGGTTGTTTCATACATTCTTTTGCAATATTCCTTCCATCTTTTTAGAATTTCCTTTGTCTCTGTCAGGGTATTCCCCATTTCATCACAAATTACATTTAGCTTAGGTGTGACATTTCTCGTCTATGTCTTCATTTCTTTAAGCATTTCACTATCTCTTCCACACTTCTGATGTTCTTCTATTCTTTCACAACAATCTTGTATGTATTGTTTTTTATCTTTTCTTATGTTTCTTCGTACCTCTTTTGTTAAAGTTTTATATGTATCTTTGTTGTTGTTTGTCACTTTCCATTGCGTCTTCATTTCTCTACACTGTTTTATCACTTCTAATGTACCTGCTGTGATCCATCTATTTTTGTGTGTTTTCTTTACTGGAACCATGTCTTTACCTGTTGTTACTAAGATATCTTTGGTCTGCGTAGCCAATTCATCTGGTGTCATCTCTTCCTGTACAGCCATCAGGATTTCGAAACGGTTCTTCACTTCTATACCGTATTGTTCTGGTATATTTGTAAGGTCAAAGCGGAGTGCTCTTGATGCCGTAACTATCTTTTTTATCTTTATCTTCATGTCTGCTATTAATAACTCATGGTCCGTGTCACAATCAGCACCTGGTAAAGTTTTTGCTGATGTTATGCTTGACCTCCACCTTCTCTACACTAAAATGTAATCTATTTTATTCCTGGTTTTCCCATCAGGTGATGTCCATGTGTAAAGTCTTCTTGGATGTTGTTTAAAAAGTGTGTTAGCGATCATTAGCTCATTTTCCATGCAAAACGCCATTAGATTGTCACCTGCCTCATTTCTATGTCCTATGCTAAATTTCCCTACAACATGTCCTTCATCTTCTGCTCTTTCTGTACCAATTTTTGCATTAAAATCACCCATTATTAATACAGTATCATTTTTCCGTACTTAGTCTATTGTCGTGTGCAGTGTGTTATAAAAGTCTTCTACTTCCTCTTCTTCTGCTGCTGATATAGGTGCATATATGTGGATGATTGTTACATTTCTAGGAATGCCCTTAAGTCTGATTGTTAGGATTCTATCACTTACTGGATTGTAGCCTAGTAATGCTTTTGATGTTGATTTGTCCAAATAAAAAGCCACTCCATTCTTTCCTCCTATCTCTCCGCCAGAATATATAAATATATTATCATTCTCGCTCTTAAAGTGTCCCGATCCTTTCCATCGATGTTCGCAGATTCCCAAAATGTGTATCACCGTTCTTTTAATCTCGTCACTTATTACTTGATGTTTTCCCTCATACATACTTCTTACATTCCATGTTCCTACTCTTATTTTTCTTTTTAGTTTGATGCAGGGGTTTTCCTTAGTAACACCGTCAGGATTTTGTCTATCATCACAATTACTAGTACTGACCTCTGTCTCACACTCTTCCCCAGTGTTAAAATTAGATCTATCTGGCCTGGAGGCGTCACCACCAGATCTTTTTCCTAACTGACATTCCATGATTGCTGCTTGGGTTTCTTGGTATGTTTCCGGAAGATAGTTTACAATTGCTTTCCTTCCGGGCAGTGACTGTACTAGTCAGTGATCGTGGCCATTGTCCCTACATTGCGATCATCTGCCTACCATCATAGAATGGTGACCATAACCAACATTATCTGTCAGATGCTCTCCCATTCCATCCGCCACCTGCTCCCATGGCTTCACGTCACCCTGATCGGGGGGTTATACGGGTACTCCACCTTGCCCAAGGGTGTCCCGTAGACTGACGGAGGTAAGGAGGCATCTTACTTCTCCTTTGATAGGGGATACCCCTACCCCGCTAACCATTACATACAGATATTTGAAGCAAATAACTTTTCAGTCTTTTCAAATGATTATTCCATTTAAAAATAAATATTAGTAGATAACATTTACACTAACACACTTTTACATACAGTGATTTCTAACACTTATTACTTGTTTTACAAACAAAACTTACTTTCATTTCAAATGAAAAGACTATTATACACATCTTAGAAATAATTTCTTTTCATTTATAACATAATATTCTTTTGTGACTGCATTTCAAAACATGAATGAAGTGCGTAAGTATTTTAAAAAGGGAAAATACAATTTCCCGTTTCCATGCAATTAAGGCATATTTTAGAATACAGTGTTAGGCCTGTATTTTCCATGACCTTCGGCGCACGAAAGTTTTATGTGGTTAGTATCATGCCTGACCACTTTACCTTCCCAGATTTATTTGCTACCCATTTTTAGAGGCAGAATGAAGCCTGGATTTTACTTCACAAATGTTTTCTCTTTTGTAATTCTTGAAATGTAGTATATTTGAGGCATTCAGATAAATCACTTTGTAATTAAAACAGTTTTCACAATAAAAAAAAATGTATCACTTGTTAATTAAGACAGTTTTTAATATATATATATATATACGACATAAAGCATAGCTGGAATTTAAACATGGAAAATAAATTAAGAGACATACATACTTTTGTTAAAAAAGTGAAATGAAACTCATAAAAGTGGGTATTTTTATTATTACTGACAATCATATTTAGGTTTTGAAAATTACGCCAGTTAGATGACCGCCATTACATTTGCTACATTCAGCCAGGCGTCTGGAAAATTCCTACATAACAACATTTAACATGTTCAAAAGGATATTTTGAATGCAGTGTCGGATTCGATCTTTGAGGTCTGCAATTGACTGTGGTCGACTAGCATACATCGATAAATCCGGTGACCTTGCCCGCCAATGAATATCCCCAAACTCTTGAAATAAGACGATTGGGAAATGCTTGCCGCAGTGTGGCCATGGACTGACGGGCTGTGTGGGCAGTTGCTCCATCATTTTGAAACCATATTAATCTCTTATTTCTTTTGGCCAATTCCGGAATGAAGAATTCAGTTAGCATCTGCACATCTCTCTCTCTTCTCTCTCTCTGTCTCTCTCTTTCTCTCTCCCTTCTCTCTCTGTCTCTCTCCTTCTCTCTCTCTCTCTCTCTCTCTCTCTCTCGATGAACCTTAAGTGCCCAGGGCAAATGGGTTTCTGCAAGGTTTTCGACAAATTCCTGTCCTTTGCCTTTTTTTTTGCTCCTGTCCAGGTGAGCCCTCTATTTGCTCAACATCCTCTATGTTGTTCTTCTCCATGTCTCTTTTGTTCTACCCTTACTCTGGTGTCCACCTTAGTGCTATTGTTGGTTATGAGTTGTCAGTCATTCGGAGCACATGTCCCAACTATCGCCAGCGTCTTTCCTCAATAATTGCTGTCAGTGGCTTCATCTGTATTTCTGCCCACAAGATATAATTTCGTATGATATTTGCTCGAAATATTTTTATAATTCTCTGTAAACATTTAGTCTGGAAAGAATTCAACTTGTTTTCTGTGGATTTGGTGATTTTCCAGCATTCACTTTCATAGAGTACTACACTTTGAACATTACTCTTAAATATCCTGATTTTCGTATTCATGCTTAGTTTTTTTATTTTTTTAAAAATTCAATATAGTATGCAGAATTGCAAAAGCCTGGTTTGCTCTACTACGTCTGCTGTTGATGTCCTATGTGCTGTCTCTATTTTCTACTACTCTACTGCCAACATATACAAATCCGTTGACCTCCTCCACTAAATTGCTATCTACTCTGAGTACATTTATGTTGTTCACATTTTGCTTCATTAACGTTGTCTTACCTACGCTGGACTTTAGTCATATGCTGTTTGTATTCTGAGTTAGCCTGTTTATTTTATATTGCATATTTTTGTGGCTGCTTGATAGTAGACAGATGTCGTCCGAAAAGTCAAGGTCCTCCAGCACTGAGTCAAGTGTCCATTGTAATACTCAGCGTTTGTCTGATGTTGCCTCCTTCATTAACCAGTCTACTGACAAGATAAATTATGTTTGCTTTAGTTCACGTGCCTGCTTCACTTTTGTTTGGAAACTAAAGCTGCTGGAGATATATTCTCCACAGATCACATTACCCTGAAAACCCGGGCTTTGATTTATATTATGTGATAGTCCATGCCATCATAGGATTTTCCACAGTGTATCTCTGCACATATTGATAGTTATTAATGTAGCATAGTCCCTCGTAAATAGGATTACGAATATGATTATGAATATGATCATTAATGTAGTTATGAATGTTATTATGAACACGATTATGAATATGAATATGATTATGAATATATTGTAGGCAAAATAGTATCATGAAATAGCCACATACAGTGTAGGAAGGAAATGTAGATAAAGGTATAAAACAAACTTCTATGACACTGGCACGACAGGACTCTGACCAAGGTAAACAGAGGAGACAAACAGACTGAAAAGGCAGGAACAGTGACGTCGTAATATAGGAATGACGCCCGAATGTGGGATGGTCCAATAATAACAACGCAGATACACACAAACAACTAACCCGAAGTTGCAAAACAGACATTGAAATGAGACGGATTTAGGAAGGGCCGAGGGTCTTGTTAACGACAGATAGTCTACGAAATGGCATGAAAAATAAATAAACGAACTAACCACAAGTAAATACAGCGCAGGCTTGCCCCAGACAAAGGGATCGACACTAGACAACGTTAACCTGACAGGTTAGGACGTGAGAACCAATCAGGACGCTTATAGGAACCAGTGAACATCTAGAGGCGGAGCCAACATACCTATTTGTTAGCCATCAGACCAGACTTCTGGATTAAAAGATGGATTATAACAAATGAAAGAGGGATGAAACCCCAAGAAAAGGAAGTCCAGAGTCTAGAGGACAAATGAGTGGGATCGTCAGAGCACGGACGGTCAGAAAAGCGGAGACTGGTCAGAACCTCAAGAAGATGGTCAGCGCGACGTAGACGGTCAAGAGAGAAAGAGAAAGTCTGACCAGAAAAGTCGAGGAACCATCATTCAAGATAAAGAAGTCCAGAGAAGAGACAAGTGGACCCCATCTTGATAGTACTCAGCGAGCGAAGACATCAGATGCTATACGCCAAACCCAGTCAATATTGCGATTCTTAGACACTCAGACTGAGACACAGATAATCTGTAACCAGGAGAATTTGGCACGGAGACGTAGGTAGAACTGATGAACTTACAAGCCAGGGGAACCAGTGAATAGGCGTCAAATGCTAGTCAGCCGTGCTTCATATACTTGGACGATATTCTATTGTTAAGACATTTTTTGGTGAAATGTCTGAGGAAATCTTCTGCAACATGCTACAAGAGCTATTGATATAGAAGTGTAAATAAACTATTCATTTATCATGTCGGAGGAAGAGACTTCCTCATAGCACTCCATTTGTATAAGACGTAATGTCTTCGTGACCTCATGTTCTCTTCATTCATGGATTTGTGAAGGTTCTTATGTTGTGGCTGCGTGTTAAAGTAAAGAACAACATGAAACTATTATGAACAGTACAACAGCACTTAAGATAAACGATTGTGAAGGATACTTCATTAATAGTTAATATTGACTGGAATTAATAAGGAGATATTTAGATAAATAAGATAACACTGTAAAGATAACTTATGAGAAGAGAGTTATAGAGTGACATTGTTTAACCGTTAAATAAAGTGACATTGATAAATTAGTAGACGGAAAGACATTATGATGCGGTATTGCAGAGAAAGGAAATTTATGTAAGAAAAGAGACAATATTTTACTTGATATATTTAAAGTGCTACAGGTAACAATAACACAATATTATATTAACAGTAAGAGGATGCCCGTCTTCGTCTACAAAAAGATGAGGCAATGACGTCGAATGATGCAAGGTCACACCAGACTGTCACTCGTTCACTATGGAGCTGTTTCTCATGCAATAACTGAGGATTTGACCAGTTTCTGAAATTCTGCTTGTACACACTTCCTGGCAGCTCTAAATTTGCTTCATCAGACATTATGAGGTCACTGAGCAAAATCCGGATTTTCTTCAGTGCCTGCTAGAAAATTGGTAGCAAAGTCAAGTCTGTTAATTTTATCCAAATCAGTCAGTTGCTGCACAACTTGCGACTTGTAAGGGTGGATACGTACATAATTATGAAATATACGGCGTAGCGAGCGATCCGACATATCAAGTGCTGAAGCTGGCTAACAGCTGATCGCCGAGGACTACGAAGCAATGCTTGAATTAGTTCAGGTGTCTGTTGAGTTCTTGGACGACCATTAGACATCTTATTAAGGCAATTAACGGTTACTTAAATATATTCGACCCACCTCAAAATCGTTCTCCGATTGGGAAAATTATCACGGGGCTGCAACTCAGAATGGCGAAGACATTTTCATTGTACAGCAATAGACGATTCTCCGCTTTTAAAATACATTTCGCCGGTAACTGCACCATGTTGTGTTTGCCAAGAAGCCATTGTTAGAAATGATCGTTTGTCTGCTTCATCTATGACATTATGTTTTTTTTTCAGAAGTATTCAGTTTCTGCGCACTACATCAGTTAAATCCAGCTATGCTTTAAGCCGGACCGTGTATATATATATATATATATTTTTTTTTTTTTTTTGGGGGGGGGGTATTTCTCTACATAGTCACCTTGCAAGTTTATGCACTTATTCCAACGATACTGGAGCATACGGATCCCTTCTTTGTAAAAGTCAGCATCTTGTGCCAGTAGAAAGTGGTCTACAGTATGAATGACGTCATTATCAGAAGCAAATTTGAGACCACTGAGCTCCCTTTTAGAGTTTGATAAACAGGTAATAGTCCGAAGCGGGAAAATCTGGGGAATAAGGAGGATGTTCAAGAAGATGGAAGCGCATTCATGAATGGCAGCCATTGCCTCTGCCGACTTGTGAACTGGAGCATTGTCTTGAAGAAAGATGACTCTTCTCCTCAATTTCCCTCGACGCTTTTCCTTCAGTTTGACCCGCAGTTGCTTCACAAGATTAGCGTAATAGGCCCCGGTGACCGTTCTGATCTTTTGAAGATAGTTTACCAATAGCACACCTTCTGAATCTCAAAAGATAGAAGCCATCACTTTGCCTGCAGACAGAACCACCTTTTCTTTCTTTGGAGGTGGTGATCCATGATGTTTCCACTGCTTTCTTTTGTTTCTGGTTGAAAATGCTGAACCTAAGTCTCACCCATAGTCACACATTTCTGAAGAAACTTTTTAGGATCTGCAGAAAAATAGGCAAGATTGTTTCTTGACATATTGAGTCACTGTCGTTTGTGATCAGCTCCAAGAAGTTTCGGGACCCATCGAGCAGAGACCTTTGTCATTTGAAGATAATTGTGAAAAATGGCCTGAACACGTTTCTGGGAGATGCTCAACTCAGTAGCAATGTACCGCTCAGGTAGTCGTCGATCCTCCATTATCATGTCATGGATTCTGCCGGTGGTTAACGTTCTTGGTCTTCCTGGATGGGGATCATCTTCCAGACTCTCCCTTCCATGTTTGAATTGAGCTGCCCATTTCTTCACTGTGCTGTAAGAAGGGGCACTCTCCCCCAGAGTCTCCACCATATCCTCATGGATCTCCTTCGATAATAAGAAGCCCTTGATGTCGAGATCAGTGTCTGCTCGCTGAGAAATGTTACCTATTTTCTCAATTTCTGCCACCCCTTACAACTTCATTAGCCTGTAAAAAAAATTGTTGCAGTTAATTTTTTGAAACTTCTTGTTTATTCTTACATTAACCTGATCTACAAATGCTTCTAATATCAACTGTGCGTTTCAAGTATTTGTACCTTAGTCCTCGAATTTATCAATCAACCCTCGTGTGTATATATATACAAATGGCATTTAAATTGTTTTACACATTCATAAACATTATTAAATGCACGAGAATTCTCAAATTGTTGTAATCATATGGTTGAGCACTTAGAGTGAGAGTGTTCCATTATTTCTATACCTGAGGAGCACAAACAAATAGACATACAAGCATACATACATACTGAGAGACAGACAGACTGACAGAGAGATAGACAGACATACAGGAAGGCAAACAAACAGATGGAGACAAGCAGAAGGCATCTATAAAAAAGATAAACACTAACTTCCCACTATTTTTGTTCTGTCTATATTTTAAAATATTTATATAAAGAAAGTAAGATTTCTTTTCTACTTTTTAAAATATCGATATACAATTTGTTATCTCAGTATAGATCGAACTCATTAGTATTACTTGTTACATTGTATAGATCAAACTCAGTAGTGTTACCTGGTAAATAAGAATAGATCAAAACAATTAGTGTTATTTGTTACCTCAGTATATATCAAACTCAGTAGTGCTACTTGTTACATCGTTATAAATCAAACTCATTAGTGTTATTTGTTATCTCAGTATAGATCAAACTCATTACTGTTACTTGTTACATCAGTATAGACCAAATTCATTAGTGTTACTTGTTACTTCAGTATCGATCAAACTCAGTAAAGTTACTAGTTACCTGAGCATAAACAAAACTAATTAGTGTAACTTGTTAAATCAGTATAGATCAATCTCATTAGTGTTACTAGTTACATCAGTATAGATGAAACTCATTACTGTTATTTGTTAACTTAATAGAGATCAAACTCAGTAATGTTACTTGTTACATCATTACAGATCAAACTCATTTGTATTACTTGTTACATCAGTATAGATCATACTCATCAGTGTTACTTCTTACATTATTATAAACCAAACTCATTAGTGTTATTTGTTACCTCAGTATCGATCAAACTCAGTAGTGTTACTTGGTACATTATTATAGATCAAACTCATTAGTGCTATGTTACATCATTATAGACCAGACTCATTATTGCTACTTGTTACCTCAGTATATATCAAATTCATTATTGTTACTTGTTACATCAGTATATATTAAACTCATTATTGTTACTTGTTACCTTAGTATAGAATAAATTGGTAGTGTTAATTGTTACATCATTATAGATCAAACTCATTAATGTTACTTGTTACCTCAGTATACATCAAATTGATTGGTGGTACTTGTTAATCATTATAGATCAAACTCATTAATGTTACTTGTAACCTCAGCATTGAAAAAACTCATTAGTGTAACGTGTTACCTCAGTATAGACCAATCTCATTCGTGCTACTTGTTACATCAGTATAGATCAAATTCATTAATGTTACTTTATGCACCTTTATAGATCTAACTCATGTGTGTTACTTTTTGCATACTTATAGACGAAACTCAGCAATGTTACGTCATGCATCATTATAGAACAAACTCAACAGTGTTACTTTTTACCTCATTATAGTTCAAACTCATTAGTGTTAATTGTTATACCAGTATAAATGAAAATCATTACTGTTACTTATTACATCATTATAGACTAAACTCAATAGTGTTACTTGTTACATTATTATATATCAAACTCGTAAATGCTACTTATTATCTCAGTATAGATCAAACTCAATAGAGTTACTTGTAACATGATTATAGATCAAACTCAGCAGTGTTATTTGTTACATCAGTATAATTAAATACAGTAGTATTACTTGTTACATCATTATATTTCAACCTCAGTAGTGTTACTTGTTACATCATTATAGGTCAAAATTATTAGTGTAACTTGTTACATCATTAAAAATAAAACTCAGTAGTGTTACTTGTTACATCAGTATAGATCAAACTCAGTAATGTTACTTGTTACATCATTATAGATCAAACTCATTAGTGTTACTTTTTACATCAGTTTAGATCAAACTCGTTAGTGCTACTTGTTACATGATTATAGATCAAACTCATTAGTGTTATTTGTTACATTATTATAGATCAAACTAATTAGTGTTACTTGTTACATCAGCATAGATCAAAATCATTAGCGGTACCTGTTACATCAGTATAGATCAAACAAATTAGTGTTATTTGTTACATCAGTATAGATCAAACTCAGTAGTATTAGTTGTTACATCATTATAGGTCAAAATCATTAGTGTTACTTGTTACATCATTATAGATCAAACTGAATAGTTTTACTTGTTACATTTTCACAACTCTCACAAATAAACATGATACATTTTTGTTCAAAACAGCTATAGAGCTGTACAAACGTGGAACTAGCAATTGATGTGTGATATGTATATCCTTAAATGTTGATAGGGAATACAAATACTTTGCTTCGAACATCCGTTAAAATCTAATATCCTGTCTCAAAGCACCAAAATATCAAAACCTACAAAAATATAATAAAATAAAATAATATAAAATCATTGAACGTGGACTCATCCAGTAATTTGTTTTTTACTTTTAATGATTAATTCAGAGAGTAAGTTTTTATAAGCTGATATACCAATCAATCAATTTATGTTAAAAACATAACTATTAATTTAGACATGCACACAAAATATAACAATATAATTACTTCACTGCAAGAAGTAACTGTTACAGTATTACACAAAGCTAGAACTAACATTTCTTTCTCCAATTTATATTCTGTCTTTTGCTAAAATGTAGCATACATTTAAATATTTACTTGAAATTGTAGTACACTTCCCAGACTTTCAAAGAAGGACACATACATTCAGACACCAACATACATGCGTAGAGATAGACAGACAGGCATATAGATAGAACGATAGAGAGACAGGCAGACATTCAGAGTAAGATAGAGAGACAGGCAGACATTCAGGTAGATAAATATATAGAGAAATAAATCAGTTGTACTCATGTCCCAATGAGGGAAATACCAGACCTCTCGCTCCCGCTGTCTTGCAGGGAGGACAGGGAGCCCAAAGGCAAGCGGAGAGTCCGTACAAAAACCAACAGAAGGCAACGGGAAACCACTGTTGTAGCTCCCGAGAGCAATTATGCTTGTACAGAGTAATAGATTTGTCATGAACAACGTTAATGGAGATTCCTCTGGAACAGCCTTGTCAGGTAGGGCAGCTCACGAGCCATGGGTGAGGCCAGATCGTCATCAAGCTACTGGTGGCAAAACTAACAAGTTCAAAATAGCAAAATGGAATGTTAGAACTTTATTCCAGGCTGGAAAATTAGAACATGTAAAGATGAAAATGGAAAGGATGAAGATCAACATATTAGGAATGAGTGAAGTTAGATGGACATGTGCAGGGAAGATAAATTCTGATAAATATACAATAATATATTCAGGAGGTGAGAAACATGAACGAGGAGTAGGAATAATATTTGACGAACAAACAAGGACAATTGTAGGATATTTGAACATCTTAGACTGGTTCCGGCTAGCCCAACTGAAAGGGCCACTAATAAACTTAAATATTATACAAATGTACAACAGCTGATAGTTCTGAAGAAGATGTACATTTACGTTATAATGACATAGTGGCGACCATGAAACACACAAAGTCACAAGGAGTTACTACAGTCATGGGAGATTCTACTGCCAAAGTTGATAAAAGAAGAACTTCAGACATTGTTGGTCAGTATGGACTGGGTGAGAGGAATGATTAGTCAGTCATGTGCATGTCCATTGCGGAATTTTGCCTCCCTAACAGCTCTCCTATAGGCCTCTCGGTTATAAACAAGGTGCCCTGATGCTGGTGTGTTTATTCGCAGATTATCAACGATGTCTTGCAGCCACCTTCACGTTGGTCTTTCTCTCTTTCTTTTCTCCATTATGTACCCTTCTAAGACGGTCTTCTCTAGATTATCATGACGTATACTATGTCCAAAATATTTAAGTTATCTCTTTTAATATTCCTTACTGGCCAACCTTCTTCAATATTAAGTTCTTTTAGTATGGATATATACATACATAATGGGAAAAGGAAAGAGAAGAAGACCAAGACGAAGATGACTGGAAGACATCGTTGATAATCTGCAACTGGATATATCAGCAGCAGGGCATCTTGCTTACAACCGAGAGCCCTACATAAGATCTTTTTGGGAGGCAAAGTTCCCCAAGGTTCACGAAATGACTGATGACTGAGTATGGCTATATCTGTTCTTTTTGTGTCCACTGTATTTAAAGAACTCTTCAGTAGCATTTACATTCAAAGGTATTTATGTGTTTCTCAGCTGTTTTGTTAAGAGTCCGGGTCTCTTGCCCTAAAAAAAATCTTATTTTTTAAATTCTGTCTGGACTACAAAACATAGGAGGAATGAAAAGTTAGTCATTTGCATGTCTCTTGCGGAACTTTGTCTCCCTGACAGCTCTACTAACGGCTGTGTCCTATTCGGAGACGGAAAATCGTGACTTGTTCCTTTTTTGTTTAACATGTCATAGTCATCATGTGGTGGAATTTGTGGCGTCCTGTATGTTTTTATTATGGTTTTCCTCTGACTACAGGTGATCATTAAGTCTGTTTGCCCCATTTAAGTACCCTCTTTGGCCAGACGGTCAGCTTTTTCATTGCCTGGTATCCCACAGTGGGAGGGAATCCACTGCAAGGTGACTGTGTTGTGAGCCAGTTTTTGACAAGGCATCCTTAAGGTATGGAAGTGTGTTGCACTGAAGAGCTTCCAGTACTGATCTTGCATCTGTGCGAATTACTATGGGGCATGTATCAATTCTGGAGTCAGATAATTTTTAAACAGCGGCCATAACGACTCTAACATCTGCACCAAAGTTTTTACATCATTTTCAAGTGAGTATGGAAATCTTGTCGATGATGTTGTTGGATGTTCAATATGTGGTCCTGCCCCTCTATTCTTTATGGTGTTGGTGCAGATCCATTTGTAATACACACGTATCCAGGTGTCACATGGATATTTGTCATCTAGCAAATTAAGTATGGCTTTAATCTTAGAGGACTGCCTTGCATCTCACAATTCTGAATACACTACACTTCAGTCTGAATAGTTATCTGTGTATAATCTTCTTCTTTCCATGGTGTATGATCTGGTACAAATGATAATGCAGCGACTACAGTTGGAAGGTCAGGTATCAGCTTACGCATACGCTTGGCCTGATGAATGAAACTGTTTCTTTTAAGCCGCCCTAATGCCAAGTTATTGAATCTCTCTTTCAGGGGATGGCTTACAGAGCTGAGGAATTTCTCTCCCAGGGTCATGACCTTTGTGTCTCTACGTTCTTTTAGTGCTTGAACATCAAATATTTTCTGCGTTTCTACTACTTGTGTGGACTTCATGGCACCTGTGATAATCCGTAGTGACTGATTTTGTACCTTGTCTAGATTATGCAGCGTAGTGTTTGATGCTGTGCACCAAGATGTTGAGCCATATTCTAAATGTGGTAGAATAATTTGCTGATATACATTCTTGAGGATTCTTTCACTAGCTCCCCATGTGGTTCTACTCAATTTTCTTAATATGGCTCGTTTTCTTTTAGTTTTTGCTTCTGTACTGCTGATGTGTTGCTTCCAGGTCAGTTTTGAGTCAAGAGTCACTCTTAAGTAAGTGGGATGGTTGTCCATCCTTATGGATGTCTTATTTACATAGTTATTTCCTCCTTTCTGTTTAGATGAGAGAGTGAACAGAGTGGTTCTCGATTTCTCTGTGTTGATACTTACACACCATGTCTTTGTCCTCAATGTCAAATGTTTGCTGCTTTGGAGTCTCTGAGTAGCAACTGCCGCGTGTTCATCTGTACACCAGATTACCAGATCATCTGCATACAGTGCCGCATTGATTCCATAGGGAAGTTCCTTGACCAGGACATTAATGAATACCAGGAATAGTATAGGTGAAAGGACTCCTTCTTGTGGTATGCTATGATGCAGCAGTACTTTCTGGCTTTAGTGACCATCCATTACTACACTTGCTCTTCTACTGTGCAAATAGGACTTTATCCAGATGAACAGTCCTTCAACTTACATTGCAGATTCTTAGTTTCCTCAGCAGACCTTTTTTCAATATTATCAAAGACTTTCTTCAGATCTATCCACGCTGCTAGTAAAAGGTTTTTTTCTTGGAATGCGTCCTCAATCTCTTGAGAGAGATAGGTCACTTTATTTTCTGTACTGTAGTGCTGCCTAAATCCTGCTTGTTGTGGAATGAGAAGGTAGCAGATCATTTTTTATGTACTATTTTAGCTTCAGGTCTTTGATGCGTTCCATTGTTTTGCATAAGCAGCTAGTGAGACTGATTTACCTGTAGCTGGAGGCTGTATCACTGTTTTTCCTTGGCTTTTGTAGTGGCACCATGCTTGCTTCCTTCCAGATCTGAGGTAACTAACCTGTGCTGCAGCACATATTGAAAATATCCAACAGCTTTCCCATAGCTGCCATTCCCAGGTTCTTTGTCATTTCATTGGACACTCTATCTGGTCCTTGTGATTTCCTTGGTGTCAGTTTACTGACTGCTAGATCTAACTCGCTGCGGGTGATTGGTGCATCCATGACCTCCACTTTTCTGCCTTGTTCCTCTTCTTTCTGTAGGTAAATGTGCATTGCACCTTCTTTCTCTTGATGGGAATCATTGTTGCAATCGTGTGCAAACTTGCGAGCAAAGTGACCTGCTACCTGCTTACCTGTAAGAGTTTTCCCATACTCTGTTAGTGTAATCTTTGTACTTCTTCTAGTGCTCTCATCGTTTAACTGTTTGATTAGTTTCCACAGTTTCCTTCCATCCTTTTCAGAGTTTAGGGACTCTTTTCTCTAACCAACTTTCCCGTCTGTTTTGCAGCTTGGCTTTCTGATGTTTGTCCTAAGCAAGTTGGTAAATATTGTGATGTTATGGGCAATGTCTATTTTCTGCTTGCTTTAGAGCTGCTTCCACGTCATCATGCAATTGTCTCAGTTCACTAGACCAGTATGGTTTATGGTCCCTACGAGCCCCAATGGGAATGGTTTCACGGGCGGCCTGAAGGATACAGTCATTGAATTCCTTCACTATGTTGTTAATATCCTTATCTTCTATGGACAGCCTACCCACCGGGATGTCTGTACGATGTCTGTACATTGTCCAGTTTACTTTTTATAGTTCCATTTGAGGAGAAGGCTACTGGTGTTAATGAGTTCATTTTCTATTGTCAGGAAGACTTGTCGATGGTCGCTACCTCCAAGTTGTTATCCAGCTTTGCGTGTAATGTTCCACTTCAGGTCTGGGGAGTGGAATGCCAGATCTGGTGTTGAGGTTTATGCCATGCCCTTGAGTAAAATTGTTGGGGGATCCACTGGCTGGTTGGGGACAATATTATCCATTATCATCTTGCCAGCTCTCAATTCTCTCTCCTGTCTTGTCTATGTGGTCATAGCCCCAGCTCTGGGAGTGACTGTTAAAATCGCCACAGACCGCCAGTATCTCTTTATGTGAATTATTTCTAGAGCAAGTGGGCGGTCATTAGGACAATAAAAGTTAAGGAGGTGAATGTCTGTGTTACTGGTTTTTATTCGGCTCCTTCCATGTACACTCCGATCTGAATGCGCTGATGTTATTCTTAACAAGCGTGAGTACTCCTTCTTTTCTTCTGTCCTGTCGGTCTTCTCAGAAACACTGGTAGCCTCTGATTTTAAAGGCAGCATCTTTGGTTAGGTGTGTCTACTGTATGCAGCATATACTTACCTGCTCTGCAATGACTGTGTTCTCTAGTTCAACCTTTTTACTACAGCCATCTCTAACACTGCTGACACTCTCTGCATTCCACTGCATTATTTCATGCTCTTGCTTTTGGTAGTATTTTGTTGCTGTATTTTCTGGCCAGTAACTCTACTCTCATGTCTCCTTGCTCCACAAGATGAAATGAGAGGACCTCCAGTAGCACTGGGTGGACCCTTTCGAGGCAGGGGGCCCGGCACTGCACCTGCCTGGTTAGTCTTCACAGGGCGAGCACCATGTTTAAAAACTGCAGATAGAGACATTTCATTAGCGATAATGCGTGGTACCCTGATTTTTGCGATGCGACTTTTGGCTGCGTACCTTCGACTTCAGCACCTTTCCTTGCTAGGGCAGACTGTGGTCTTGCTCGGACTGCCATGAAGACAGTGGTGTAGGCTGGCCTGGTCAAAACTTTGTTTTCCAGCCTCTGTTGACTGTACTTAAGCCCCTTCTGCACGTCAGATACAGCGTGCAACACTGATTGGCCAGACGGCTTTGAGACAGTTCTTCAGAGACACTCCAACTTTGGGACGATGAATCCGATGAGTACCTCAACGATATGCATTCCTTGCCATCTATAGTCTGCCGACTCTGTTTTGTTTACATCATTCTGATAGCCATTGTTGTAAAGACTCATAGACTTGTCACTTCCTGGGTTCATTGGTTTCACACCAGACTTTCCTCATTCCTGTCGGCAATATCCATGTCCCCATCCGTCCACAAACCTGACATTATATTTTACAAAAATAACAATTACAATTAGTGTTGATTGCTACAGGTTTCTGGGCTACAGAAGTAGGTCACAGTTTTTAAGCAAACAGATCTATGTTTCCTGTCTCACAAAGACTATGTTAAAACAAGTGTGTTCTTAACATAGTTGTTTCCAAGGGAACGTGTACTATCTCCAGCCATTTTTAATATCTGTACAGCGAAGATATTCTAAGAACAGTCGTTACAGAACTATGTATAAAAGTAAGAGGACACAATATTAACAACCTTCGGTATGCTGATGACACAATACTGATAGATGACAACTAACAAGACCTGCAAAAATTTCTTGGATAAATTTGCTAGGGAAAGTAAACTGAAAGACCTTACTTTGAACATCAAAAAGACAGAGACTGGTTATATTAAGAAACAGAATCCACTAAAATGAAGAATAAAATGATATGGAACTATTCTAAAGCAGGTGCAGAAATTCAGATAACTTGGAGCAGTAATAACTTTAGATGGGAAATGCAGAACAGAAATTAGGAACAGATTGGTCAAGCAAAGACTGTATTTCAGAGAATGAGAAACATATTAGCCAACACATCTGTATCAATAAACGTTAGAAAACGATTCCTAAAATGATATATTGAACCTATCTTGTTACATGGAAGTGAATCATGGACAATAGGCAAGTCTGCACAAAAATCATTGGAAGCAGCAGAAATGTGGTTTATTGCAAGAATGCTGTGAATCCCCTGGACAGCAGACATGTTGTTTATTAAAAGAATTTAGTGAATTCCCTGGATACCAGAAATGTTGTTTACTAGAAGAATTTTGTGAATTCCCTGGACAGTAGAAATGTTGTTTATTAGAAGAATGTTGTGAATTTCCTGGACAGCATAAATATGATTTATTAGAAGGTAAAAGTACTCGTAAAAGATAAAACTCCAGTTTCCTTGCCGTCACGGCATTATGGGGAATTCGTTGTCAGGCCTGTATTTTCCATGACCATCGGCACATGAAAGATTCATTACAAGAATGTTGTAAATTCCCTGAACAGCCACAATAAATAACTGAGAATACATGAGAAGAGTTGGCGAGACAAACGCATTTTGTACAAAAATAAGAGACAATGTACTTTCACGGGACATGCAATCAGAAGTAGGGGTATTGAAAATAGTATAACAACAGGAAAAATAGAAGGAAGAAGATCAAGAGGAAGACCAAGAGAAATGGTACTGGAAAATCTGACTAGATAGTGTGAGAGGAGATCACCAATTAAACTAATGGCCTGGGCTAAGAATTGGGTACGTTGGAGAATATATATATATATATATATATATATATATCATGTACAGTGTCGCCTGGCATTGGCTGTTATGCTTCTCCAGAGCATAACGGTTCCTCTATGGGCTCTATTTCTCCTAATGTTTTATTATTATATTATCAGGCCCAGTCGCTTTTTCATTTCATGTGTTTGATGGCATCTATGATTTCATCTTCACGTTTTGGTGTTCCATCACAGTTTTCAGTACCTGGTGTTAATTCTGGTCTTTTTCCTCCATATAGCTCACCGATGTACTCTGTCCACCTGTCCACAATGTCTTCTTTTCCCATTAACATTTTGCCTTCTTTTGATTTCAGGCATCCTGTGGTATATTTTGTCTTCCTGTATATGAGTTCACTAACTCTTTTGTGCATGTTTTTGCTGTCTTTATTATGAGAGTCCTGTATTTGTCTGCACTGTACATTTAACTAGACTTTCTTATCATCTCTTCATTTGTATCTTCTTTCTTTATTTATCATGATATATTTTTCTTGGTTATTTTTACTTCTGCTTTTGTCTATCAGTCTCAAGATGTCGAATGCATGTATATATGCATATATATACATATATATATATATACATAACTACGTGTATATACATCGTATACATACATAGTAATGTTTTCGTTAATAGAACTTACTAGAGGTTTCGTTACTCATCATCATCATCATCAATTGCCGTGCCGACTGGCGTTTGCTATTATGCTTCTCCAGAGTACACGATCCTTCACGCAGGCCATCAGTTCAGTTGGTGATCTCCTCTCACACCATCTCATCAGACTGTCCAGTATTATTTCTCTTGGTCTTCCTCTTGATCTTCTTCCTTCTGTTTTTCCTGTTGTTATAATATTTTCAATGCCCCCTCTTCTCATTGCATGTCCTATGAAAGTACATTGTCTCTCTTTATCTTTTTGACAAGGTTTTCTGTCTCTCCAGTTCTTCTCATACATTCTTCATTAGTTATTTTTGTTGTCCTGGGAATTCGCAACATTCTTTTAATCAACCAAATTTCTGTAGCTTCCAATGAATTTTGTGCAGACCTGGCTATTGTCCATGATTCACTTCCATATAACAAGACGGGTTCAATATAGCATTTTGTGACTCGTTTTCTAACATTCATTGATAAGGATGTGTTGGTTAATACGTTTCTCATTCTCTGAAATGCAGTCTTTGCTTGACCTATTATTTTCCTAATTTCTGTTCCGCATTTCCCATCTGAAGTTATTACTGCTCCAAGGTATTTGAATTTCTGCACTTGCTTTAGAATAGTTCCATTTAATTTTATACTGTATGCTGGTGGATTCTGTTTCTTAGATATAACCATAGTCTCTGTCTTTTTGATGTTCAAAGTAAGGCCTTTCTGTTCACTTTCATTGGTGACTTTATCCAAAAGATTTTGCAGGTCCTGTTGGTTCTCAGCTATCAGTACTGTGTCGTCAGCATACCGAAGGTTGTTAATATTGTATCTTCCAATTTTTATGCCTGGTTCTGTGATGATCGTTCTTAGAATATTCTCGCTGTACAGAGAAAAAAGGTCTGGAGATAGTACACATCAATGTCGCACCCCATGTTTTATAGGTTAATATTATCCAGTTCAATTTTCAACTCGAATTGCTGCTTTTTGATGCCAGTATAGATGTTTTACAATCCTCAGGTCTTTGCCGTCTATATTGATGTCTTCAAACATGTTAAGAAGTTCATTATGTTTCACCTTGTCGAATGCCTTGGTGTAATGAATTAAGCATAAGAAGAGATCTTTATGCACTTCTGAAGCTCTTTCTGTTAGTGTTCGTAAAGCATAAATGGCAATGTGTGTAAACTTTCTTTCAACAAATCCAAACTGTTCATCTGCTTTTCCCATTTTTATCTTTTTTCCTTGTTCTTCTCATAATGATTCTCAGAAGTAGCTTCGTTATGTGAAATGAGAGGCTGATAGTCCGGTGGTCATCACATTCCTTTGCACCTGGTTTCTTTGGTAGTGCTATAAACGTGGATTTAATCAGTCATTTGGTATATAATCACTGTTGTAAATGTCATTCAATAACTTTGTTATTATTTTTATTCCTGTCTCCTCTAGTGCTTCTATTTCTTCTATTGTCATATTATCAGTCCCAGTCGCTTTTCCTTTCTTCATGTGTTTGATGGCATCTATGATTTCATCTTCAAGTATTGGCGGTCCATCACAGTTTTCAGTATCTGGTGTTAATTCTGGTCTTTTTCCTCCATATAGCTCACCGATATACTCTGTCCATCTGTCCACAATGTCTTCTTTTTCCATTAACATTTTATCTTCTTTCGATTTCAGGCATCCTGTGGTATATTTTGTTTTCCTGCCAGTGAGTTCACTAATTCTTTTAACCCACTTACTTAGGAGTGAATCTTGACTCAAAACTGACTTGGAAGCAACACATCAACAGTGCAGAAGCAAAAGCCAGAAGAAAACTAGCCATATTAAGAAAATTGAGTGGAACTACATTGGGAGCTAGTGAAAGAATCCTCAAGAACGTATATCAGCAAAGTATTCTACCACATTTAGAATATGGCTCAACATCTTGGTGCACAGCATCAAACACTACGCTGCATAATCTAGACAAGGTTCAAAATCAGTCACTACGGATTATCACAGGTGCCATGAGGTCCACACCAATAGTAAAAATGCAGAAAATAGTTGGTGTTCAACCGCTAAAGGAACGTAGAGACACAAAGGTCATGACCGTGGGAGAAAAATTCCTTAGCTCTGTAAGCCATCCCCTGAAGGAGAGATTCAATAACTTGGCATTAGGACGGCTTAAAAGAAGCAGCTTCATTCATCAGGCCAAGCGTATGCGTAAGCTGCTACCTGACCTTCCAACTGTAGTCACTCAATTATCATCTGTACCAGAGCATACACCATGGAAAGAAGCAGATTATACACAAATAACTATTCAGACTGAAGTGAAAGGTGTGCAGAATGGTGAGATGCAGAGCAGTCTTGTAAGATCAACAGCCACACTTAGTGTTCTAGATGACAAATATCCATGTGACACCTGGATACGTGTGTATACAGATGGATCTGCACATAATGCCATAAAGAATGGTGGGGCAGGAGCATATATGAATATCCAAACAACACCATTGACAAGATTTCCATACCCACTGGTAAATACTGCAACAACTGTGATGCAGAAGTTAGGGCAATTATTGCTGCAGTTGAAAAACTATCAGACTCCAGAATTGATACATGTCATGTAGTAATTCTCACAGATGCAAGATCAGTACTGGAGGCTCTTCAGTGCAACAAACTACCAGACCTTAAGGATGCCTTGTCAAAAATTGGCTTACAACATGGAGTCACTTTGCAATGGATTCCCTCCCACTGTGGGATACCAGGCAATGAGAAAGCTGACCATCTGGCCAAAGAGGGCACTGAAATGGAGCAACCAGACATACCAGTCACCTATAATCAGAAGAAAAGCATGATAAAAACCAACAGGAAGCCACAAACACCACCACATGATGACTATCACATGCTAAACAGAAAGAAACAAGTCACCATCTTCCGTCTCCGAACAGGACACAGCCGACTCCGAAGTCATATGTATACAAAGTTTAAGGTTGGTACTACTAACCTATGTACATGTGCCCAGGTGCCCCAAACTGTGGAACATATCCTCCAGAACTGCATCAACTACGAGGCACTGAGAAATAATTACTGGCCCAGTGAAACCACTAAAGAAGATAAGCTCTACGGTTCCATACATGAGTTACAAAAAACAGTGAAATTTATCCAAGAGACAAGACTGCAGATATAGACAGACAGTGCGAACGAAGAAGAAGAAGAAGACTAATTCTTTTGTGCATG
>CM019698.1:1347731-1425231 GCA_009760885.1 Achatina immaculata
TCAAAAAGATAAAGAGAGACAATGTACTTTCATAGGACATGCAATTAGAAGAGGGGGCATTGAAAATATTATAACAACAGGAAAAATAGAAGGAAGAAGATCAAGAGGAAGACCAAGAGAAATGATACTGGACAGTCTGACGGGATGGTGTGAGAGGAGATCACCAACTGAACTAATGACCTGCATGAAGGATCGGGTACTCTGGAGAAGCATAATAGCTAACGCCAGTCGGCACGGCACATGATGATGATGATGATGAATTTTGTTTTATATTTAATGATTAATTCAGACTGTAAGTTTCTTTTCTTGTCTTAAGCTGGTATATCGATCAAAAAATGTTCTTACAAATGAGACCCTCAACATCTATTATTATTGTGCACGTGCAGACCATATAAAACAACATAATTACTTAACTACAAGAAGCATGTATTACAGTATTATACATAACTAGAACTAACATTTTTTTCTCTAATTTAAATTCTTTTTTGTTGCTAAAGTTTTGGGCAAAAATTGTGTTTAATCGCAAATTTTTACTAGAAATAATAATATACATTATTACTTTCGTAGACTAACACAGATATTCAGATGGACCCAGAGACAGACAAATAGTTAGACAATCAGACAAATAGACAAATAGATAGACAGACAACAAGTAGACAGATAGAACGAATAAACGAACGGGCTATTTTAACAGGATTAAGAATTAAGCGTGCAGTCCTGTTAGATAGATTGATAGATAGATAGATAGATAGATAGATAGATAGATAGATAGATAGACAGATAGACAGATAGATAGATAGATAGATAGATAGATAGATAGATAGATAGATAAGTAGGTAGATAGATAGATAGATAGATAGATAGATAGATAGATAGATAGATAGATAGATAGATAGATAGATAGATAGATTAAAATATAAATAAAATATTTAAAAATAAAAATAAATTACAATGTTAATATGTATCTTTTCATTATCAATTCATTCAAAACAACCTTTAAATGCATAAATACATACATACATACATACATACATACATACACACATACATGCATACATACATACATACATGCATGCCTACATACATACATACATACATACATACATAAATACATACATACATACATACATACATACATACATACATATATATATATACATACATGCATACATACATACATACATACATAATACATACATGCAATGCTTTCGAATATTTTATACATGCATGCATTCATACGTACATATATACATCATACATACATAAATGCATACATACGTGCATGCATACATACATCCATGGAAACATTCATCATTGCTACATGTATGCATACATACATACATACACACATGCATATAGAAATATAGACAAACATAGTTATTTAGTAATATACTAGTTTATAATACTAATTATGTTGAAGCAGCTTTCTTTAAAAAAAATATAGTTTTTGATGTGTTGAATATACGCATATGTTGTTCTTCAAAATGATTTCTTTAGAATTAATGTTTGACTTGAAACAAATGTTTACAGTTTTCTACACCGGAAATAGAATTTCACAAATTCCATATAAAATGTTGTTAAAATGTATTGATTGAATTGTTTCCAAACATTAATACAGGCTGTAAGTGATTTACCTCACAGAAGTAGTTATTTCTTTTACATGGAGATAGAAATGTATACATTTGACTGCCATATGTTTGTTCAATTTCACAGAAAATAAAACTGACACTGTAAAATAATGATAAAAATTAACTTTTTTATAATTAATAATACTTTTGTTGTTATACATTTCTGAATCCAATTTTTTTAGCTTTTTTAAAATCAGGTATTTACGCAAAAATATAGTAAATGATTGTATATCTATATCTTTGCAGAACTAGAAGAATGGACTGATGAAGGAATAGGTAGTCAGAGATAGACAAATAGATGGACAGATTCTGAAAGGAGGATTTTCCTGAAAAGATGTTTAGAAATAAGTTCACTGATGTGTTTTTAACTTACTTTTCTTTTTATATTAAACAAAATACAGTGGGTAAATATATTTTTTTCACTTCAGTGGGTCTTGGAACGGAAGGCGGTGCACACAAGGGAATCCCCGGAGTGTGGAGATACCAGTTACAGTTATAGATTTTGTTGTCTGGAAGAAGTAGCTGCAACATTTATCTAATTCTCTATCACGAAAGAGACAGACACAGACGGAGAGACAGAGAAAATACATACAGATAAACACAAAAATAATCAGACAGATAGACACAAAAAGACAGACAGACAAACCGATAGATAGTAGAAACTCGCGTACATATTTACACAGTTACGTACTTAAATACAAATGCATACGTGTATACATACAGAGTGTGTCCGGTAAGTAATGAGACTTATTCCATAAAATTCGACTTGCTCAAGATATCCGAGGGGCGTTCAGAAAGCAATGCATCACTGCGGTTATTTTTTCAGCTAATAAAGAACTAGAAGCATGACATTCTGCATACTTTAAATATGGCATGTGCTGATTGTGTGAAGTAAATTGCACCGCAACTGGACAAAGAATGTGGTTGACATAATCGTTGAAATGGAGCGTGTTATCAATATGCGGTATTAGAATGAATTGTGACAGAATTTCTCGTTGCAGAGAAAGAAACTATTCCGAACATTTACAAGCGTTTATGTGGTGTGTGTGGACGTTTTTAAGACGACAGGAGTACAGTCAGTCGCTGGGTTCAGAGAATCAAAGAATCAAGAAGTGGAGATAAGGAATTGCATCATCCGCAATCACCAGGAAGAAGGAAATTCAAGACAACTCCTTCAGCTCGAGAGATCATGATCACTGTCTTTTGGGACAATGAATGTGTGATTCTTGTGGATTTTATGCCATGAGGAAAGACAACCAATTCACAAGCTTACATTGATACATTGAAAAAACTCAATCAACGTTTTCGAAGAGTTCGGCCACACAAGAATCCAGCGGACCTGCTTCTCCTTCACGACAATGCCCGCCCTCAAACAAGTCTGGCAACACTGGAGGCAATCACCAAATTTGGTTGGACTGTACTACCCCATCCACCCTATAGCCCTGATGTGGGACCCTCTGATTTCCATCTGTTTGGTCCACTTAAAGATCCACTCCGAGGGGTAAGATTTGAAGATGACGAGGGAGTGTTCACGCAGCGAAGAAATGCCTACATTATCAATAAGAAATCTGGTACGGGCTAAGAATAAATGCACTTGTTTCACGCTGGCGTAAAGCTGTATAAGTTGATGGGGATTATGTTGAATAACAGCGATTTTAACATGACATATCAATGTATATTGTGTATAAATTTCATGTTTTTTAATAAACAACAACAGAGAAAAACGATGCGGTGTATTACTTTCTGAACTTACATATACTTAAAATTTCTTGAAATAGCCTCCTTGAGCATCAATACAGCGTTGTCAGCGGTTCTGCCACCCGTTATAGCTGAACGAAAGTCTTAAACAGGGATCTCCTGCAAAGTACTTATCACGGCCGCTTGCAAGTCATTAACAGTCCAAACATGGTGGTCTCTCAAGCTTGATGTCAGCCGCGGAAACAAAGATAAGTCAGCCGGGGCAAGTCTGGGATGTAGGGAGGTTGGCACAGCGTTACAACGGTTTGTTTCGCCTGGAACCCTCCCACTAGCAGCGCGACGCTATTCTTCAGCCGTTTAAACACTTCCACGTAAAACGCTGCGTTAACCATTTGTCCTGGTGGTACGAGCATCTTATGGACAACAGCTTTAGAGTCATAAAAGGGAATGAGCATCGATTTCATCTTCGATTTGCACATTCGAGCTTTCTTTGATCGATGATATTCAGAAGTGTGTCACTGAGAGCACTGTCTTCTCGTCTCTAGACCGCACTCAAAGTCCCACGTTTCATCACCGGTTATCACTTTCTCCCCAAAAAAAAAACAGGTTCACTCCTCACACGGTTCAAAAGCTCACGAGAAATCGAAGCACATTTCTTCTTCTGTTCAACTCTCAAACCAAAGGAACTAATTTGGTGCATGTGCACTTCTTTCGTGACAATTTCATGAACAGTGAATTTTGGAAGTCTCATTTGATCTGCTATCAATCTAAGACTGAGACGCCAGCCAGAGTCCAAAACCGCTTTAACCTTATTAGCATTGTCTGAAGTGTGAGACGTTAATGCCCGCCCCGGGTGTTGCTCAGTCTCGACGCTTTCTCTTCCATTGTTGATCTTCTTGTGCCACCGAAACACAGCGCTTTCGATAAAGATTCCTTCCCGTAGGCTTTCTGTATCATAGCAAGCGTCTCCGTCGCGGATCTTTCAAGTTTTACACAAAACATTATCTCTGCTCGACACTCCTCTGCTTTTTTACTTTTACGCGACGCTTAAACAGCTGTCCACTTCTCAAGCGATCCGCACTCTGTAAAAGATCAGAGCCAAATGACGAGATATCTACTCTTTACGTAACATCCCTCACTAACCTCCAGGCCGGAAGATTCCGACCCCCCCCCCACCCCCGGGCCCTGCTGATTGGCCGAGCAAAGTAAGTCTCATTATATACGGGGCACACCTTGTATGTAATACAAAAATATACATCTTTAATATTCGTTGTTTATATTGAGTTATAAACAAACAAGAAATGACCAGACATTGAATTCTCTCTCACTCTCTATCTCTCTCTCTCTCTCTCTCTCTCTCTCTCTCTCTCTGAACCTTAAGTGCCCAGGGCACATGGGGCTTCCGCGAGTTTTTTCCACAAATGCCTGTCCTTTGCCCTTTTTTTCTACTCTTGCCCAGGTGAGCCTTCTACTGCTGAACATCCTTTCTGTTGTTCTTCTCCATGTCTCTTTTGGTCTACCCTTACTTCTATTCCCATGTGATGTCCATCTTAGTGCTATTTTTGGTTGTGAGTTGTCAGTCATTCGGAGCACATATCCCAACCATCGCCAGCGTCTTTCCTCAATAATTGCTGTCAGTGGCTTCATCTGCATTTCTGCCAACAAAATGTTATTTCTTATGGTGTTTGGGAACATATTTTTCTAATTCTTCGTAAACATTTAGTCTGGAAAGTATTCAACTTGTTTTCTATGGTTTTGGTGATTTTCCAGCATTCACTTCCATGGAGTAATACACTTAGAACATTACTCTTAAATATCCTGATTTTCGTATTTTTGCTTAGTTTCTTTTTTATATTTCCATTTAGTCTGAAGCACTGCAAAAGCCTGGTTTGCTCTAGTAAGTCTGCTGTTGATGTCCTCTGTGCTGTCTCCATTTTCTACTATTCTGCTACCAAGGTATACAAATATGGTTTTCATGTAATTTGCATATGCTGCTTTCTTTGCTGCTTCTGCTAAGTTGTCATAGTATTGACGTTTATCCTCACGGCGTGATTCCTTTTTTGTGCATTATTACTTAAAACCTGTTCTTTAAGCCTTTGTGATTTAGTGTTCGGTAATTTTTTCATGATTTCTTTTATTTGCTCTGTCTTTTCCCATGTGGTCTTGCTTATCCATTCCTCTTTTCTACGTTTCCGATATCCTAGCAACACTTTTGCTGTTTCCTGTAGTGTTTTACTGAATTCTAGTATGGACATTTTTGCTTCGTCTTGTAGGACACTGAAGCGGTTCTTAAGTACTATTGAGAATTCATTTCTTGTTTGCTGGTCTTTCAGTTTTCTTGTATCAAAACGTATATTTCTGTGTTCTCCGATTTTGTCTTATCTTAATTTTAGTTTTTTGTTTGCTACCAGAAGGTTGTGATCACTTCCTACATATGCTCCTTTCCTTGCTCGCACATCTTGTAGTGACCGTTTCCACTTGTTGTTTATTAGTATTTGATCGATTTTGTTTTCTGCGGTTTTATCTATGGACCTCCAATTCACTTTATGGATGTTTTGGAAAATTGTCCCTCCGATTGTCATTATGTTTTCTTCACAGAAACTGCATTGTCGTTCTCCATTTTCATTTATTTCTCCGATTCTTTCTCTTCCCATGATTCTTCTTCTATATTTATTTCCTTCACCTACTTTTGCATTGAAGTCGCCAACGATGAGTAGCATATAATGGTTGGGTATTGTTTCTACTGTGGCTTTGAGGCGGTAGTAAAAAATCGTTTAATTTCTCTTCAACTGCTTCTGTTGGTGCATAACAAACTATAACAGACAGCTTCGTGAATCTTCAGTTAAAGTGTGCATATAATAATCTCTTATTTTTATGTGTCCATTTCAGCAATGCTCTTGATGCTTCTTTTGTTATAATCAACGCTACTCCTCTTTCATTAAGATCTTCTTTACCTGACCATATTATTGTATCTTCTGTGTGCTGTGTTGTTAATTTCCTTCTGCCTTGTCCTGTCCATCTTGCTTCTTGTATTCCTAGTATGTCTAGTTTGTATCTGTGCATTTCCTTGATGGTTTGTGCTAGTTTTCCAGTCTGGTTAAGTGTTCTTACATTCCAGCTGCCTATTTTGCATCGTGTGTTTAGGTTCAGGAGGTCTGCAGTCAGGCTGGGGACTTCCAGTGGCTGGCTTTCATCAACAACCTTCATGGGCTCAGTTTCCTGATAAGCATTTCTCCTTCCACCTCCATTTGTTGTTTCCCTTGCTTCTGTTTCTGTAGCAGTCTGATAGTTTTTTACCAGATAGGGTTGCTGGCGCTATGCCGAACCCTCTTTAGTCGCCTTCTACGATCATGCGTGGTAGGGTACAGTGGTCCTATTCTTTGCAGATCCCAGGTACCACGCGGGGGAGACATTGACATAATACTATAATAATGTTCTAAAGAAATAATTTTCAGAATCACTATTCTTTGAAAGTTAGTTCTCTTTCAAAGGAAATATTGTTATAAAATATATGAAATATTTAACTCAGTTATCTCCCTGTCTTTTCTCTGCCCTTATTTCGAAATAAAAATACAGTTGGTAAGTAATTATTTCCATATAATATAAAGGTGTAGTATAGAATGCAGAGATGAGACAGATGAGGGAAAAACAACCAGTCTGCTGGGTGATAAGGAAAAGGAGATTGATATATGTTGGTCACGTGATGAGAAGAAACGATCAGAGAATCCCATAACAAGCTATCAAGTTGAACGCAAAAGGCCGAAGGAAAAGAAAGCAGACTAAGTGAAACTCTAAAGAAGACATTGTTAAGAGAGGCCAAATCAATAGACATAAAAACCCTTGATGAGGCTGAAAAGCTCGCTGAAAACAGGAAAAGTTTGCGAACTACCTTGCGAGCCCTGTGTGACGCGTAACGGCACGGGAAAGATATAAGATATAGATATGTTCCTGTTAAATACATATTTAATATATGGTTTATAATACCACTGTGGCTTTGTTTTCACGCTGGTGAAGAGGTTAATTTTCCAATCCGGTGGTTCTAGGTTGAAGTCCCAGAAGTGGGACTTTCTTCTGATACACAACACGACCTCAGGATAGACCCAGTCTCTAAAAATATGAAGCACAGAATTTTAGGAAGATATCTCGTACATGCGGCCAGGCCTGATACTGACCACATCACTCGTTCGTACATAAGGGTATATAAAATAAAGAAACCAGACAGATAGATTGACAGAAACAGGTCCCAAACAGACAGTCTGACAGACAGAAACAAACACAGACAGTCTCGCAGACAAACAAACACAAACAGTCTGGCAGACAAACAAACACAGACAGTCTGGGAGACAAAACAAACACAGACAGTCTGGTAGACAAACAAACACAGACAGTCTGGTAGACAAACAAATACAGACAGTCCAACAGACAGAAACAGACACAGTCGAACAGAACACAGAGAGGGAGATGGATGGATGGATGAATGGATGGATGGATGAATGGATGGATGGATTATGGTTGGATGGATGGATGGAAAAGTGGTTGGATGGATTTATTGATAGAAGAACGCATAGAGGGATAGATCAATGTATGAATTAAAGGTTGGATAAATGGATGGATGGAAGGATGGATAGAGTCACAGATAGACGAATTTATGGATGGATAGAAGGTAGGATAATTGGAGACAGACAAACAGACAGACAGACATACTGATAGATAGATAGATAGATAGATAGATAGATAGATAGATAGATAGATAGATAGATAGATAGATAGATAGATAGATAGATAGATAGATAGATAGATAGATAGATAGATTCTAGATTCCTAGAAATGTAACAGTCATCCAGATATATGCACCTACATCAGCAGCAGAAGAAGATGAAGTAGAACATTTTTATAACACACTGCAAACGACAATAGACCAGGTACGGAAAAATGATATTGTATTTATAATGAGTGATTTTAATGCAAAAATTGGTACAGAAAAAGCAGAAGATGAAGGACATGTTGTAGGGAAATTTAGCATAGGACACAGAAATGAGGCAGGTGACAATCTAATGGCGTTTTGCATGGAAAATGAGCTAATGATCGCTAACACACTTTTTAAACAACATCCAAGAAGACTTTACACATGGACATCATCTGATGGGAAAACCAGGAATCAAATAGATTACATTTTAGTGTAGAGAAGGTGGAGGTCAAGCATAACATCAGCAAAAACTTTAGCAGGTGCTGATTGTGACACGGACCATGAGTTATTAATAGCAGACATGAAGATAAAGATAAAAAAGATAGTTATGGGATCAAGACCACTCCGCTTTGACCTTACAAATATACCAGAACAATACGGTATAGAAGTGAAGAACCGTTTCGAAATCCTGATGGCTGTACAGGAAGAGATGACACCAGATGAATTGGCTACGCAGGCCAAAGATATCTTAGTAACAACAGCTAAAGACATGGTTCCAAAAAAGAAAACACAAAAGAATAGATGTATCACAGCAGGTAAACTAGAACTGATAAAACAGTGTAGAGAAATGAAGACGCAATGGAGAGTGACAAACAACAACAAAGATAAATATAAAACTTTAACAAAAGAAGTACGAATAAACATAAGAAAAGACAAAAAACATTCATACAAGATTGTTGTGAAAGAATAGAAGAACATCAGAGATGTGGAAGAGATAGTGAAATGTTTAAAGAAATGAAGACATTGACGAGAAATGTCACACCTAAGCTAAATGTAATTTGTGATGAGATGGGGAATACCCTGACAGAGACAGAGGAAATTCTAGAAAGATGGAAGGAATATTGCAAAAGAATGTATGAAACAACCGACTGTGGAAGCAGAAATCAACAGTGTTAATTATTATTGGAGGAGAAAGAACCCGAACCAACAATGGAAGAAGTTTTATGGGCAATAAAGAATCTGAAAAATGGTAAATCACCAGGATGTGATGATATAACAGCTGAATTTATTAAAGCAGGAGGAAAGGAGTGTGCAACAATCTATCATGCACTATGTAAAAAGATATGGCATTCAGGTGTTTGGCCAAAAGAATGGAAAAGAACTGTATTCATACCACTGCCAAAAAAGGGTAACCTGAAATTATGCACCAACTACAGAACTGTTGCCCTGATTAGTCATGCCAGTAAAATTATGTTAAAAATCCTAATGGGTAGACTTCGAAAGAAAATGAGAAGAAGAAGTCAATATGGTCCAAGCTGGCTTCAGGCAAGGAAGAGGATCAAGAGATCATATATTCAATCTAAGATTAATAATAGAGAAATGCAGGGAGTTTAATGTGAATCTATATTTATCCTTTATAGACTACTCGAAGGCATTTGATTGTGTACAACACCAGAAACTTTGGGAAATAATGGAAAAAATGGGATTTCCAACACATTTGATACAATTAACATCACTGCTGTATCTAGACCAACAAGCAGCAGTACGAATAAATGGTGAAACAACAACTTGGTTTGACATAAAACAAGGGGTCCGTCAGGGGTGCATATTGTCACCCTACTTATTTAACTTGTATACTGAAAATATAATGAGGAATGTTAGAGAAGATGTAGACAAAGAATATTACGATGCCATAACAGTTGGAGATTATGAAATACCAGAGATTAGATATGCTGATGACACAGCATTGCTGTCCACAACACAAGAAGGAATGGAAAAACTAATTATGTCAGTCCGCAAGAACAGCGAAGAGCAGGACCTCTATCTTAATGCAAAGAAAACTAAAGTGTTGACAACTGACAAAGCAAACAAGGCAACTGAAATATGTATCAATGAGGAAAAACTGGAAGAAGTGGAGAGTTTTGAATACCTTGGATCACTACTAACTAATAATGGAGATGCAATGAGGGAAATTAAAAGGAGGACATCTATTGCTCTTCAGAAAGTAAAACAAATAAAGAATCTGTGGAGAGGAGCAGACAGAACCACAAAAATAAGATTTTTAAGGGCATGCATCTTTCCCATCGCAACATATGCGTGTGAGACCTGGACACATAACAAAACAGCTGAGAAACACATAAATGCCTTTGAATGTAAATGCTATAGAAGAGTTCTCCAAATATCGTGGACACAAAAAAGAACAAATATATCTATACTACAAGAGCTTAATATTGAAGAAGGCTGGCTAGTAAAGAGGATTAAAGAGAGAAAATTTAAATATTTTGGACACATTAAACGTCATGATAATTTAGAGAAGACCGTATTGGAAGGATACATAATGGGAAAAAGAAAAAGAGGAAGACCGAAACGAAGATGGCTGCAAGACATCGTTGATGATCTGGAAATGGATGCAGCAGCAGCAAGCCATCTTGCTCACAACCGAGAGGCCTACAGGAGTGCTGTTTGGGAAGCAAAGTTCCGCAAGGGACATGCAAGGGAATGAATGAATGAGTATAATATTTTCAATTGTGGATCATATATTTCTGAATAAATAAGATGTTCTTAATTAATACAGACTTTATCTTTACACGCATCCATAGTTCTATTGCTTAGAAAAGTTTTCACAGATTAACACATCACACGTTTCACAAATATTACAATTCACTAGATCAGAGCAAGTCCAATGAAACGTTCACTGCAGTACTTATTTAATTCTGACAAATAAGTTCAAGATGTATATTTGATAACACCACTTGAATTGAAACACTTAATCATTTGTTCACAATATCAAACTGTCATATTCTACATGCATCATTTCTCAGTGCTCTAAACTTCACATTATTTAACACTTGATACGAGGACAGTTCTAAACCATGTACTATATTCCATCTTAAACATGCGGTCATTCAGTAAATCACTTAATCATTTGTTCACAATATCAAACTCTATCATATTCTACATACAGTATTTTTCAACGTTCCCAACTCCACAGTATTCTACACTTTATACGAGAATATTTCCTAACTCCGTATTATATCAGCTGTGCAACACGTGGTCAACTAGTTTCTCGTCTAAAATCACTGTACTCGAAGTTTCAAAGTTGTCAGTTCTTCATAATCCCTTGAATCAATTGAAACCCATCTTCAGTCTGTCCTAGAACTACTTCTGCAAGACTGCTTTTCCTAAGTATCTATTGCTCTAATTATTGATCTATTTCAACTGTCGTTAACTACGTCTTCTTTCTCTCTCATGTCTTCTCTGGTGTGTGTTCTTCTGCTGTTCTTCTCTGATTGTCTGTCCTTCTCTTGTCTGGACCGGCCTCAGTTCACTGACTGTCCCTGTTCCTCCATCTTCGGGGCTCCCTCCTCTGTCTCCTCTCTTCTACTTCTTCTTCCTTCTTGGTTCCTCTCTTCCTTGTTCTTCGTCGTTCTTGGTTCTTCTTCATTCCTTCTGTCTCTCAGTTCGCCTTTTTATCTTCAAGCCAGCTCGATGGATTAACCAATAAGTATTTTGGCTCCCCCTTCAGATGTCCACTGGTTCCCATGAGCGTTCTGATTATCCGTCATTCAAACTGTCCCGTGACTTATCTCTCGTAAGTCAAATGTCCACTAGGTCACGCCTCTAAATATGTAACTAGTCAGCTGGCCCAGTTGGGCACTCCTTTATTTAAAAATCATGTGCAGTTGCGTCTTACGTGCGTCACATAACTGGTGTCAAGTGTCAACTTCGTCTATACAATTGTTATTTACCTAAATCATTATCGTGCTCTTTTCCTGTCGGAGGATTTATTGTGTCCTGGCTTTTCATCGTGTCTGCCCTTTCTATTTGTCGTTTCTTATCTTAAACTGCTCTTCCAGACACCGAATACAATTAATTGTTTTCTGAATAGTCCCGAAAATTTGTATTAGTAGATAGTCATTTATAATGTGTGTAGTTACTTCTGTACTGAGTGAATGTTTAAGAGCGAAACGTAAATGTTATATTTTATTTTATGTCTCTCAGCTTCAATGTTAGTTATGTTTGTTATATGAACAGCATATTTGTAGAATGTCTGGAATAGAGTGAAAGATGCACGATAAAGGGCAGAATGTCAGACGGGCCTGCGTGCCCAATTCTTAACCCATTTGAAATAAAGATCAATCAATCAATCAATCTACTTTGTTTACTCTTGTCAACATCCAGCCACTGCTATGTTATCACTTGACCATCCAACTTTCTGCCGTCCTTCCTTTTCTTCCCTACATGTCAGCGTCACTGAGTCTCGTCTTTTTCTATTCACCGTTTCCACTGTTTACTTTTATCCGCGTCTTGTTCTAGTGTCATGGAAATTTTACACATTTTTCTTCCTTTCCTCTCCATTTTTCTTTGTCGCTATTCAATGTTATTATTTTCTTTACTGTATATTTTCATAATCGTATTCACTAATAATAAAAATAATAATAACTACAATAATCATTACTTACAAAGCCATGCTACGCCATCTGCATAGACAAAAACACTTATATAACTCCACAAATACTGATAACTTTAACTGTCTTTATTTGTATTTGTTTACCTTTAGTTATAAAAAGAAACGTCCAGATATTCACACAGTACTAATATAACGTTCTAAAGAGTTAATTTTCAGAATCACTATTCTTTGAAAGTTATTGCTCTTTAAAAGGAAATGTAGTTATAAAAATACATGAAATATTTAACTCAATTATACCCTTGTCTTTTATATGCCCTTATTTCGAAATAAAAAATACAGGTGGTAAGTATTTCTATTGATATAATAGAAATGTTTAGTACATTTCTTTAAATTAGTTACTCATTTTCATGTCCCTAACAGAACTTTCTTTCCCTAACAGCCCTCGTGTAAGCCTCTAGGTTGAAAGAAAGAAGCCCTGCTGCTGGTACGTCCATTCACAGATCATCGACGATGTCTTGCAACCATATTCGCCTTGGTCTTCCTCTCTTTCTTGTCCCTCTATATACCATTTCAAGACTATCTTCTCTAGAATATCATGCCCTGTAATGTGTCCAAAATATTTAATATTTCTCTGTTTAATCATCTTTATTCTTCTGGAATTTTAAGTTCTTATAGCATGGATATATTTTTTACTTTTTGTGTCCATGATGTTTGAAGAACCATTCTGTAGCATTTAAAGGCATTTATGTGTTTCCCAGATGTTCTGTTAAGTGTCCAGGTCTCACAGGCATATGTTTGCGATGGGAATATATCTGCCCTTACAATTCTTATTTTTGTAGTTTTGTCTATTCACAGATTCCACAGATTCTTTTGCTGTTTTACTTTTTGAAGAGCCACATATGTCCTCCTTTTAACATCTCACAGTGTATCTCCATTATTAGTTAATAAGGATAAAAGACATTAACAAATGTCCACTTCTTCCAGTTTTTCCTCATAGATACATATTTCTGCTGCCTTATTTGTTTTGTCAGTTTTAATCAATTTAGTTTTCTTCGCATTAAGATAAAGGTTTTGCACTTCAGTGTTCTTACAGACTCACATAATTAATTTTTCCATTCCTTTTTGTGTTATGGACAGTAATACTCTGCCATCAGCATAACCAATCACTGATAATTCATATATCTATACTACAAGAACTTAATACTGAAGAAGGCTGGCTAGTAAAGAGGATTAAAGAGAGAAAACGTAAATATTTTGGACACATTAAACGTCATGATAATCTAGAGAAGACCGTCTTGGAAGGGTACATAATGGGAAAAAGAAAGAGAGGAAGACTAAGGGGAAGATGGCTGCAAGACATCGTTGAGGATCTACAAATGGATGCATCAGCTGCAGGGCATATTGCTCACAACCGAGAGGCCTACAGTTGTTTGGGTGGCACAGTTCCGCAAGGGACATGCAAATGAATGAATGAGTGGTATTTCATAACCTCCAATTTTATGGCATCGTAATATTATTGTCTATGTCTTCTGTAACATTCATCACTATATTTTCAGTATACAAGTTAAATAAGTAAGGCGACAAAATGCATCCCTTACAGGACCCCTTGTTCTATGTTAGACCAAGCTGTTGTTTCACCATTTATTCTTACTGCTGCTTGTTGGTCTAGATACAGCAGTGATGTTAATTGTATCAAATGTGTTAAAAATCCCATTTTTTTTCATTATTTCCCAAAATTTCATTCTTCTATTATTAATCTTATATTGAATATATGATCTCTTGATCCTCTTCTTTGCCTGAGACCTGCTAGGACAATATTGACTTTTTCTTCTACTTTCTATTGTACTCTTCTCATTATGATTTGTAATAGAATTATAACGGCATGACTGATTAGGACAAAGTTTGTGAAGTTGGTGTTTAATTTCAAATTATTCTTTTTTGGCACTTGTATGAATAAAGTTCTTATTCATTCTTTGGGCCAAATACCTCAATGCCATTTTTTTGTGATATATTGTTGGACATTCCTTTCCTCCTGCTTTAATAAGTTCAGCTGTTATCTGATCACATCCTGGTGATTTAGCATTTTTCAATCTCTTAACCGCCATCAAATCCTCTTAAACCCTTTCTATTAAATATACGTTTAATATATGGTTTATTTTAGGGCCACCTTGCTCTCTTCCTGGCGAATCAGTTCAACCAGGCGGTTCCAGGTTCAAGTCCCAGATGTGGGGCTTTGTTCTGGTACGCAACGCAACGAGGCCGGGACAAAACCGTTCTAGAAAATAGAGAAACAGAGACTTTTAGGAATATAAATGCAGTCAGGCGTGATACTGATCACATCACTCGTTTATTTCACTCCCTCTCTCTCTCTCTCTCTCTCTATATATATATATATATATATATATATATATATATATATGTATATATAGAGTAAGGATAGAACGTTTTATGAATGAATCGGTGAAGAAATGAAGGAATGGAATTGTGGATATCATGCCAGAAATACAGATAAATGGTTTAATAGATAGATAGATAGATAGATATATAGATAGATAGATAGATAGATAGATAGATAGATAGATAGATAGATAGATAGATAGATAGATAGATTAAAATTAAGTCTTTAATAATGGGTGTTCAAACATTTACATAATACTAATATTATGCTCTAAAGAATTAATTTTCAGAATCACTATACTTTGGAAGTTATTTTTCTTTCAAAGAAAATCTTATATCTTATCTCGTATATCCTTCCCGTGCCGTTAAACGTCACATAGGGCTCGAAAAGTAGTTCGCCAGTTTCTCCTGTCTTCGGCGAGTCTTTCAAATTCATCAAGGGAATTTATGCCTGTTAATTTGGCCTCTCTTAACAATGTCATCTTCAGAGGATATTGTTAAGGAAATGTTATAAAAGTATATGAAATATTTAACTCAGTTATCTCTTTGTATGTTCTCTGCCTTCAATTCGAAATAAAAATACAGGCTGTAAGTATTTTTTATTCATATAATATAAAGGTGTCGAAGATTTCTGTTAGGTACATAAGTAACATACGGATTATTTTAATGCGCTGGCCTTGTTAGCTCACTGGTAAAGCGGTCATTGTACTAATCCGCTGTTTCTAGCTTCATCAGCGGGACTTTCTTTTCATGCACAGCTCCGTGACCCCTGGATAGGCTCAGTCTCTAAAGATGGGAAAAAGACAATTTTTGGAAGTTAAATGCGGCCAGGCTGACATAGAGTAAGTTAGAGGTGTATGGTGTTGTTTTACAAAGTGGCAGATTGAGTGAGTAAAGTGAGAAAAAACAAATAGAAACTATGAGAATGTATAAATGAAAAACACACAACATCCGATATTTCGGAGTGAGCTTTTTTCGAGGATTACATGCACAACGAGACAAAAACACATAAGTAAACGGAGAACTTATCATAATATGGCTTCCTCCAGAAGTAGGTAAAAGAGAAATGCGTGTCTTAGAAGATAGGGACCACGCGGGCCACATAAAGGATAAGCTGATAGATCCAATCGTAAAGAAGAGGTGAAGAGAGAGGAGGAAAACAAGTGGTAGAAAGGGGTGGGGGAAAGGCAATAGAAACATGATATCCGCTAGAGGAGAAGGTGTCGGGAGGGAGAGGAAGTGAAAAGGGGAAGCGGAGCGAGAGAAAATGAATGAAGAACAAAACATATGCATTGAGAGAATGTGAAACTGGTGAATAGGACAAGACCCTATAAACACCAATATGTTGCCAGAAAAGAAAAGAGGGTGGCAGTAGGGAGGGGTAGCTAGGCTGATATAGACCACATGAGACGTTCATCTCTCTCTCTCTATATATATATATATATTTTTTCTTTCTTTTAAAAACAAATACCTAAAGAAAACACTCAGCATCAAGTGGAACGAATTCTAGAACAATACAGAGATAAGACAGATGACCGAACAACAACCAGTCTCATGGGTGATCAGGAAAAGGATATGGACATATGTTGGTCACTTGTGGAGAAGAAATTCATCAGATATTTCCAAAACAAGCTATCAAGTGGAACACAACACTCCAAAGAAAAAAGTGGCATCCTTTTGAAACTCTAAACAGGACATTGTTAAGAGAGGCCAAATTAACAGGCATAAAATTCTTGATGAGGTTGAAACAATCACCGAAGATAGGAAAAATAGGCGAACTTTCTTGCGACCCTTATGTGACGTTTAGCGGCACGGGAAGGATATAAGATATAAGAATATATATATATATATATATATATATATATATATATATATATATATATATATGGATGCATGAAAAAAGAGAAAACAGACAGATACATTGACATACAAAGAACAAACCAGAGAGTCTGACAGGCAGACACAAACAAAGAGAAGAGGGGAGAAAAGCAGACAGAAGAAAGATGGATGGATGGATGGATGGATGGATGGATGGATGGATGGATGGATGGATGGATGGATGGATGGATGGATGGATGGATGGATGGATGGATGGATGGATGGATGGATGGATGGATAGATGGATGGATGGATAGATGGATGGATGGAAGGACATACCGATATTTTTATGAATGAATGTTTGCATAAGTAGATGGATGGAGTAATGGACAGAGAGACAGACATACAGGTGGATGTGTCAAATATTGGCGTTGATTTGATGCTCTCTCAGCCCTTTTATTAATATTCACTCTTTCTTCTGTAGTTCTTTGTTCCTTTTTTCTTTATCGTAGTCAATGGAGATTTCTCTGGTGCTTCTGGCTTATTGCCCTAACCTTATTCTACTGAGTTTAGAAGAGCCTAATGAAGTACAGCTGTACCTGGAACACTCTCTGTGGAGGCAGTGCTCCTGGCTTAGCTCCCTAGCCTTATTCTACTGAGTTTGGAAGAGCCTAATGAAGTACAGCTGTGCCTGGAACACTTTCAGTAGAGTCACCGCTCCTCACTTAACTCCCTAGCCTTATTCTAATGAGTTTGGAAGAGCCTAATGAAGTACAGCTGTGCCTGGAATGCTCTCAGTAGAGTCACTGCTTCTGACGATCCACTACCCAGACTCTTGTGTCCTCCAAGTTGGTGTCTCAGTAAGCTCCCCTAAATGATTTCCTTGGTTGGAAAACATAATCTCATTCATTCTCAAGCTCCTCCAGCAATAAATACCTACGTTACTCAAAATGCATAAACTGATACTTGAAAAATAAACAGTGGGTTTATTCACACCACCAGACACCACACACGTTTACACCAGATAACATATAAACACACACACCAGTTATCTCCACTGCAATTAACTTCACGTACGGGAACTATGAGCTTCCCATGATCACCAGCACGAACACAACAAAGACGCCTCTCCATGTAACCCAACCAACTATCCAAAGTCTCTACACATTTCTTGTCTTCACTAACTCTTGTAATCAGTCAGTTAATCATTTGTATGTCACTTTTTGGAACTTTGCCTCCCGTACTTCTCTCCTATATGTCTCTCGGTTGTAAGCAACATGTCCTGCTGCTGATGCATCCATTCATTTGCAGATTATCATCAATGTCTTACAGTCGTCTTCGCTTTGTTTTTCTTTCTTTCTTGTTCCCATTATGTAACCTTCCAATACGGTCTTCTATAAATTATATGGCGTTTAATGTGTCCAATTTATTTAAGTTTAATTAAGTCTCTTCAATTCTCTTTACTAGAAAGGCATCTTCAACAGTAAGTTCTTGTAGTATAGATATATTTGTTTGTTTTCTGTGTCCATGATATTTGGAGAACTCTTCTGTAGCATTTACATTCAAAGGCACTTATGTGTTTCTCAGCTGTTTCGTTAAGTGGCCAGGTCTCACAGGCATATGTTGTGATGGGAAAGATGCATGCCCTTAAAAATCTTATTTTTGTAGCTCTGTCTGTTCCTCTCCACAGATTCTTTAGTTTTTTGTTTTTTTTTTTTGAAGTGCGGTAGATGTCCTCCTTTTTATTTCCCTCTTTCTAAATCCATTATTAGTTATTAATGATCGAAGATGGGGAATATCTCGACAGATGGAAGGAATATTACAGAGGAATGTATGAAGCAACCGACTGTGGAAGCAGAAATCAACAGTGTGATTTATTATTGGAGGAGAAAGAACCTGGACCGACAATAGAAGAAGTTTTATGGTCAATAAAGAATCTGATAAATGGTAAATCACCAGGATGTGATGAGATAACAGCTGAACTTATTAAAGCAGGAGTAAAGGAATGTGCAACTTTATATCATGCACTATGTAAAAAGATATGGCATTCAGGTGTTTGGACAAAAGAATGGAAAAGAACTGTATTCAAACCATTGCCCAAAAAGGTTAACCTGAAATTATGCACAAACTACAGAAATGTTGCCCTGATTAGTCATGCCAGTAAAATTATGTTAAAAATCATAATGGGTAGACTTTAAGAAAATAGAAGAAGAAGAAGTGAATATGGTCAAAACTGGTTTGAGGCAAGGAAGAGGATCAAGAGATCATATATTCAATATAAGATTAATAGTAAAGAAATGCAGAGAGTTTAATGTGAATCTATATTTATCCTTTATAGGCTACTCAAATGCAATTGATTCTGTGCAACACCAGAAACATTGGAGAATAATGGAAAACAATAGGATTTAAAACACATTTGATATAATTAACATCACTGCTGTATCTAGACCAACAAGCAGCAGTAAGAATAAATGGTGAAACAACAACTTGGTTTGACATAAAACAAGGGGTCCGTCAGGGGTATATATTGTCGCCTAACGTATTTAACTTGCATAATGAAAATATAATGAGGAATGTTACAGAAGATGTAGACAAAGAATATTACGATGTCATAACAATTGGAGGTTATGAAATACCAGAGATTAGATATGCTGATGACACAGTAATACTGTCCACAAATCAAAACGGAAGGGAAAAACTAAGTATTTCAGTCCGTAAGAACAGCGAAGAGCAAAACCCCTATCTTAATGCGAAGAAAACTAAATTGATGAAACTGACAAAACAAACAAGGCACCTGATATATGTATCAATGAAGAAAAGCTGGAAGAAGTGGAGAGTTTTGAATATCTTGGATCACTAGTAACTAATAATGGAGATACAATGAGGGAAATTAAAAGGAGGACATCTAGGGCTCATCAGAAGGTAAAACTAAAGAGTCTATGGAGAAGAACAGACATAACTACAAAATTAAGAATTTTAAGGGCATGTATATTCCCATCGCAACATATGCCTGTGAGACCTGGACTCTATACAAAACAGCTGAGAAACACATAAATGTCTTTAAATGTAAATGTTACATAAGAGTTCTTCAAATATCATATACATAAAAAATAAGAAATATATCCATACTACAGGAACTTAATATTGAAGAAGAGAAAACTTAAATATTTTTGGACACATTAAACATCATGATAATCTAGAGTAGACCGTCTTGGAAGGTTACATAATGGGAAAGAGAAAGAAACAAATACCAAACAAAGACGGTTGCAAGACATCGTTGATTATCTGCAAATGGATGCATCAGCAGCAGGCCATCTTGCTCACAACCAAGAAGCCTACATGATTGCTTTATGGAGGCAAAGTTCCGCAAGGGACATGCAGATGAGTGAATGATCAAAGATATTCAAGATACTCTAGTAATACATATTCCTTATTTATTATGAGCTGGCTACACTCCCTTATCACAATATAGGAGATACTTGCCAACTCACCTAGAGAACACATGCATGCAGAACTCTACCCGCTACAACATTTAACACATAGAGGGAAAATATGAATGGTTCAATGACACTTTCATAACCAACTGTCTCATTATGATACTAACAGATGAAACATAGCATATCATTATAAAACAAAGTACAGCAGAAACTGATCATCATAAACACTTTAATAACCAACTGTCTCATTATGATACTAACAGATGAAACGTAGCATATCATTATAAAACAAAGTACAGCAGAAACTGATCATCATAAACACTTTAATAACCAACTGTCTCATTATGATACTAACAGATGAAACATAGCATATCATTATAAAACAATGTACAGCAGAAACTGATCATCATAAACACTTTAATAACCAACTGTCTCATTATGCTACTAACAGATGAAACATAGCATATCATTATAAAACAAAGTACAGCAGAAACTGATCATCATAAACACTTTAATAACCAACTGTCTCATTATGATACTAACAGATGAAACATAGCATATCATTATAAAACAAAGTACAGCAGAAACTGATCAACATAAACACTTTAATAACCAACTGTCTCATTATGATACTAACAGATGAAACATAGCATATCATTATAAAACACAGTGCAGCAGAAACTGATCAACATAAACACTTTAATAACCAACTGTCTCATTATGATACTAACAGATGAAACATAGCATATCATTATAAAACAAAGTACAGCAGAAACTGATCAACATAAACACTTTAATAACCAAATTTCTCATTATGATACTAACAGATGAAACATAACATATCATTATAAAACAAAGTACAGCAGAAACTGATCAACATAAACACTTTAATAACCAACTGTCTCATTATGATACTAACAGATGAAACATAGCATATCATTATAAAACAAAGTACAGCAGAAACTGATCATCATAAACACTTTAATAACCAACTGTCTCATTATGCTACTAACAGATGAAACATAGCATATCATTATAAAACAAAGTGGCAGAAACTGATCATCATAAACATTTTAATAACCAACTGTCTCATTATGCTACTAACAGATGAAACATAGCATATCATTATAAAACAAAGTACAGCAGAAACTGATCATCATAAACACTTTAATAACCAACTGTCTCATTATGATACTAACGGATGAAACATAGCATATCATTATAAAACAAAGTACAGCAGAAACTGATCAACATAAACACTTTAATAACCAACTGTCTCATTATGATACTAACAGATGAAACATAGTATATCATTATAAAACACAGTGCAGCAGAAACTGATCAACATAAACACTTTAATAACCAACTGTCTCATTATGATACTAACAGATGAAACATAGCATATCATTATAAAACAAAGTACAGCAGAAACTGATCAACATAAACACTTTAATAACCAAATTTCTCATTATGCTACTAACAGATGAAACATAGCATATCATTATAAAACAAAGTACAGCAGAAACTGATCAACATAAACACTTTAATAACCAACTGTCTCATTATGATACTAACAGATGAAACATAGCATATCATTATAAAACACAGTGCAGCAGAAACTGATCAACATAAACACTTTAATAACCAACTGTCTCATTATGATACTAACAGATGAAACATAGCATATCATTATAAAACAAAGTACAGCAGAAACTGATCAACATAAACACTTTAATAACCAAATTTCTCATTATGCTACTAACAGATGAAACATAGCATATCATTATAAAACAAAGTACAGCAGAAACTGACCAACATAAACACGTGAGTAACACATGAGAGACTAGGACGACATTTCTGTGTCTATAATCAAAAGGTGAAACATCTGAAAATATGACGCAGTTAATAAAGAATATACAATGATGAAGATTATACCTCTCCGTTCTTGACTTAATAAACAAATCATGTAACACTTAATAATTAACACGTAACACTGAACAGTGAACACTTTTCAAGGTACATACTTACACAAAGCTACGATGTAGGAAAACTTACATATATAAACTTACCAGCATGGGCCGGCTGAGACAGCTCCTGGGTTCATTACTTCAGAATCAACTAATCAAATAATATACATGGAAGCTGCAGCAGACACATCATACATTCCACGATAACGGCTGCCCCCAGATAAACGTGTGCTGCCCCTGCCCAGAGGCTACGTGAAGACTGAACTAACACATTACCTGACCAACACATCCTTAGCCACGTGAAGACTGAACTAACACATTACCTGACCAACACATCCTTAGCTACGTGGACACTGAACTAACACATTACCTGACCAATACTCCCATAGCCACGTGAAGACGGAACTAACACATTACCTGACTAACACTCACATAGACACGTGAAGACTGAACTAACACATTACCAGACCAGCACACCCATAACCACGTGAAGACTGAACTAACACATTACCTGACCAACACACCCATGGCCCGCGACCAGACTTATAAAGAGACGCTTCACCTTTAAGACTTCAATCTGGCGTTTTCGGAGAACCAAACCAACCTTCACTCTCCTGTATATAGATAAATGGATAGATGGATGGATGGATGAATGGATTGAAGGATAAGTGATGGATTGATGGAAGAATAGATAGATAGATAGATAGATAGATAGATAGATAGATAGATAGATAGATAGATAGATAGATAGATAGATAGATGATGGATGGATGGATGGATGGATATATATATATATATATATAGATAGATAGATAGATAGATAGATGGATGGATGGATAGATAGATAGATAGATAGATAGATAGATAGATAGATAGATAGATAGAAATAGATATATATATAGATAGATAAATAGATAGATAGATAGATAGATAGATAGATAGATAGATAGATAGATAGATAGATAGATAGATAGATAGATAGATAGATAGATAGATAGATAGATAGACAGACAGATAGATTAAACATGAACGTGTATTTATACATTTACATTTTTAAGCATGAATATGTACCTACCTACACAGATACATGCGTGTATAATTTCATTTCATTCATTCATTCATTTGCATGTCCCTTGCGGAACTTTGCCTCCCAAACATCACTCCTGTAGGCCTCTCGGTTGTGAGCAAGATGGCCTGCTGCTGTTGTGTCCATTTGCAGATCGTCAACGATTTCTTGCAGCCATCTTCGTTTTGGTCTTCCTCTTTTTTTCCCATTGTGTATCCTTCCACTACGGTCTTCTCTAAATTATCATGACGTTTAATGTGTCCAAAATATTTCAGTTTTCTCTCTTTAATCGTCTTCACTAGCTAGCCTTCTTCAATATTAAGGTCTTGTAGTATATATATATTTGTTCTTTTATGTGTCCACGATATTTGGAGAACTCTTCTGTAGCATTTACATTCAAAGGCATTTATGTGTTTCTCAGCTGTTTTGTTAAGTGTCCAGGTCTCACAGGTATATGTTGCTACGGGAAAGATGCATGCCCTTAAAAATCTTATTTTTGTGGTTAATTTCATTTATACATGTATAATACAAATGTACATGTGCATACACACACATAATTTTATAACTCTACCTAACTGGTAAACGTAACAGTCTTTAGTATTCTTTGTTTATCTTAAGTGTAAAGAAAAAGATACTTCCAGACACTGACATGATACTATTTTAATATCCTAAAGAATTATTTTTCAGAATCAGTATTCATTGAAAGTTTGTTTTTTTTTCAAAAATGTTGGAATAAAAATAAATGAAATATTTAAATCAACTTTCTCCTTGTCTTTTCTCTGCCATTATTTATAAATAAAAATACAGATAGTGAGTAATTCTATTCATATAATAGATGTAGTACATTTGTGTTAAATATATATTTAAAACACGATTTATTTTACAACGGCGACGTTCTTTGGAGACTGGTGAATTGGTTAATTTCCACCCAGGTGGTTCTAGCTTGAAGTCCAAGAAGTGGGATACTCTTCTGATACAAAATACAATGACCCCAGGATAGACCCTGTCTCTAAAAATGGAAAACAAGGAATTTTGTTAAGATAAATGAGGCCAGGCGTGATACTGACCACACCACTCGATCGAATATAAGGGTATATAAAAGAAAAATATCGGAGAGATTGACAGAAAAAAGAACCAACAAAACAGTGTGATAGACATACACAAACACCCACAAACAGAAGACAGATAGAAAAGCAGAAAGAAGAAAGATAATTAGATAATGGTCGGATAGATAGATAGATAGATAGATAGATAGATAGATAGATAGATAGATAGATAGATAGATAGATAGATAGATAGATAGATAGATAGATAGATAGATAGATAGATTAAACACGCAATAAACATGTATTTATACAGTTACATTCTTTACACGAATAGTTACATACATACACATACATAAACATATACTTTCGTTCATATTGGTTACGCAACTAAGTAACTCGCAAATTGAAATGTTTTGTCAGTGGCAGTTATCAGATAGTATTTAAGTATATCCTTAGATAGTACCATCATCCATCTTTATAATAGTTGTATGTAGGGGGAGCTGTGAGTTACGTGCTCATGTACAACCAATAACAAATGGCTACCCAACTGTTAGTTGTACCAAAGAAGAACAGAGAAGTGCAGTGCGATTTTTATTGGCTAAAGGACATTCATAAGCAACTGATTACAGTTTATGCTGAAAAGTGTTTATTACGTAAGGCGGTCTATAAATGGATAAAAGAATTTTCTCAATGACGCACCGAAATTGCTGAAAAAGTCCGACTTGGCCGTCCTGTTCAGATTGCAACAGAAGCAACTGTGCAACATGTGGATATGATTATCAGAGCTGATAGACGAGTAACGATAGACAGTGTAGCAAGTGCAATCGGATGTTCACATGGCTTAGCCTACAGAATAATGCATGAGCAATTGAATTTTCGGAAAGTTTGCTCACGTTGGGTACCCAGAGATCTGAATGATGATCACGATTTGGTTTGTCATTGCAGCATCTCTCTCATTACGCATATGAAGGTGAAGACCTGCTCCAAATGATTATTACTGGAGACGTCTCTTGGGTGCGCCATTACCAACCCGAATCAAAACGTGCCTCAGTGCAATGGAAACACCCGTCATTGCCATGCGGAAAAAAAAACAAGATTACACCTTCTGCTTGGAAGGTTATGCTGACAGTGTTCTGGGATTATCAGGAAGTGTTAACCAAGTTCCAGAAGTATGGTGACAGTGTGAATTCTGTATCGTACTGTGAAGTTCTGTCGATGCTACGGGATGCAATTCAAAGAAAACGTCCTAGTCTGCTGACTAGAGGTGTGTTTCTCCTTCATGACAATGCCAGACCACTTACGGCTGGGTTAACCCAAGAGAAAATTAGCCAGTTGGGTTGGGAAGTTCTTGTACATCCACCCTATAGTCCTGACTTAGCTAAAAGTGATTTTAACCTGTTTGGTCCATTGAAAAACCACTTTGGCGAGAGAAGATTCTCGAGTGACGAAGAGGTGGAAACAGAAGTAAACAAATGGTTCAGAAATTGGACTCCCGACTTTTACGCCATGGGTATTGCATCACTGATTACACGATGGGACAGATGTATCGTGTTGATTGTGATTACGTTGAGAAATAAGGGATTATGGTAGGTTCAAATATTTAAAGTTTTCAAATAACTGTCACATTTAGTGATTTGTAACAGGCATTTGAGAGTTACTTAGGGATTTCCTCTTTTACATGCATACACAAACAGACCTACATAAATCCAACAATATTGATGAACATAACAGTCTTTAATATTCTTTATTTAACTTGAGTTAAAAATAGGAATGTCCAGACAATTACATAGTACTAATATAATGAAATGTTGGAATACAAATACATGAAGTATTTAACCAATTATCTCCTTGTCTTTTCTCTGCCCTTATTTCTAAATAAAAATACAGATAGTGAGTATTTCTATTCATATATTGTATAGATGTAGTACATTTTTGTTAAATATATATTTAAAACATTTTATTTTAACTCTGCGGCCATTTTTTCAGACTGGTGAAGTGGTTAATTTCCATCCAGGTGGTTCTAGGGTTTAGTCCAAGAAGTGGGACATTCTTCTGGTGCACAACACAATGACCCCAAGAGACACCCAGTCTCTAAAAATGGGAAACAGAATTTTAGGAAGATAAATCCAGCCAAGCGTGATACTGACCACATCAGACGTTCATATATATATATGAGCATATAAAAGACAGAAATTAGATACATCAGAAATCATACACAATCAGACAGTTTGATATATGAGTATATAAAAGATAACAAAAAATAAGTACAGTTTTACAAAGTGAGGGAGGGAGTGAGTAAGGTGAGAAAAAAAAACGAATAGAAAGTATGACAATGTCTAATTGAAAAAATACAACATCCGATATTTCGGCGTGAGCTTTATTCGAGGATACATACAAAACGAGACAAAAACACGAAGAACGTATCTGAATGTGTCTTCCTCCAAGTAGAGAACAGAAATGTGTGTAGTAGAAGGGAGAAGGATAGACCACGCTGCCTACAACAAAAGATGTCGGATAGACCCAATCGTAAAGAAGAGGGGAGAGAGAGTAAGAGAACAAGTTGGAGAAACTGGTGGGGGAAGGCAATAGAAACATGATAGCCGCTAGAGGTGTCGGGGGAAGAGGGGAGGGAAAAGGGGATGAGGATAGATAATGAATGAAGAACATAAACACCTGCAGGGAGAAAATGTGAAACTGGAGAGTAGGACAAGATCCTAAAGATTCAATATGTTTGCAGAGAAGAAAATAGGGTGGTGGTAGGGAGAGGTAGCATAGAGAAAGAAAGTAGAATTTTAAAAAAGTGGAAATATAAAGAAGTTACAAAAAGCTGAAGACATTGTTAATTCCAGATGGGTGGAGACAGCCAGTCTGGAAAATAAGGCGCTGTTCTAGGACCCTCCGAGATCATACATCAGCAGAATAAGAGCGGATCGCACTAACAGAAATGTCATGTTTGCTCCTGTGGTTGGCAAGGCAAAAATGTTTAGCCACAGGTGTCCAGCCCCTTTTAAAAATATTACTGAGATGCTGGCGAAATCGATATCCTTACCGTAAGCCAGTCTCCCCTATGTACTTCAAACCGCAACCGCTGCCCCGGGGAGCAGCGCGCACTCTCTTAACTCCAGCGCAGGCGAGATATCGTGATCAAGAGTGCAGACAAGGGCGGGGACAATTTTTTATAATTTTTTATAAATAGGAAACTACGAGGCTTTGGTACAGTAAAGTAACAGAACAAATTTTGTATGATTAGACCTCGAAAAAATCGTAGACAAAGCACTTTTATTGAGACGTGAGAGAAAGAAAAATCACAAGAGAATTACCTGGGATTCGAACACGGACTCCGGTAGGACGAGCAGCCGTCTAGCCACGAGAGAACAGCTTACTATCGACTTAGCCAACTAGCACCCCCGGGGCCATTCTTTGTTGGAAGAAAGAATTGTACATCCAGGAATCCATGTGCCAGCTGAGCAACACTAAATTTTATGCCTCTCGCTCTCAAGATCCGACTCTGGCCAACAACCACCATGTTCGTGATACGATCAACGAACTCATCCACAAGACTGGTCTTTATCTCTCGGCTACTCATCTTCACATCCGCGATAGCTACTTAGGGAAGCCATACTTTTATCTACTCCCTAAGATTCACAAACCAGGCAACCAAGGAAGGCCATTAGTGTCCGCTTGTTCCTGCCCCACGGAACAAAACTCTGACTTTCTTGACAGCATCTTTCAACCTCTGGTCACTAGTCTGCCCACTTATCTTAAGGACATCAATCATGCTGTCATTGCTTTTGAGACCCTTACACTCCTGCCTGGTCACACCTACCGTATCTTCACCCTTGATGTAGTATCCCGCATGATCAGGGACTTCAGGCCGTCAAGTTCTTTCTGAACAAAAGACGCAATCCCTCTATTCCTAAGTCTACTATTCTGCGCCTTACACAACTGGTCCTCCAACTCAATTCTTTTGAATTCAATGGCCTTTACTTTGACCAGATTAGTGGTGTAGCCATGGGTACCAAGATGGGCCCCAGCTACGCGTGTCTGTTCATGGGCCACTTCGAACACATGGTTCTGAGAGCCTTTAGAGTCCCTTTTCCCGCCTTCTATAGACGCTACATAGATGACAGCATTGGGGTCACATCAGTGCCAGAGAAAGACCTTAAAAACGTTATCAGTTTTGTTAAGAAGTAAAATCCTGACATTTCTTTCACCTCCCTTATCTCTGCTACTTCCGCTAACTTTCTTGACATTGCCGTCACTATCGGCCCTTCCGGGATTACTACTTCTATCTACTATAAACCTACAGACTCTCACAGCTATCTCTTGTACTCTTCCTCCCATCCCATATCGTGTAAGGACTCTATTCCTTTTTCCCAGCTTCTTAGGTTGCGACGTTTGTGTAATGAGGATTTGGATTTCCAGGATCAAGGACATAAAATGCTAGATTTCTTCCGTCAAAGCGGCTATCAGAACACGTTCTCTCGTCATCTTGGAACCGGATTAGCCATATATCGCGGTAACAAGCCCTCACTCCTAAACCGCACTGTAGCTCGGACAGAGTGAAACTAGTACTCACGTACCACCCTCATAGCTTGGCAGTTAAAAACATACTGTTTCGCCATCTCCACCTCCTCCAGACCGAGCCTGAGACACGTGAACTTTTTGGGGAACCCTCATTGGTGGCCTACGGACGAGACAAGAACCTCAGGGACCTTTTAATTAGTAGTCATCTTAAGACAGATGACACTTTTTATGGTACCAGACGTTGCGGACGCCGTAGATGTAACACTTGTCCGTTTGTTGTAGAGGTTAGCCAGATTTCTTTCCCTAAGTCCACGTTATCAGATCAAGAGGGTTTCACCTGTACTTCACGTAATGTTATTTATGCTATCATGTGCAAACGTTGCGGTTTGAAGTACATAGGGGAGACTGGCTTACGATTAGGAGATCGATTTCGCCAGCATCTCAATGATATTTCTAAGAGGGCCTGGACACCTGTGGCTAAACATTTTTGCCTTAGCAACCACAGGGGTAAACAGGACATTTCTGTTAGTGCGATCCGCTCTTGTTCTGCTGATGTACGATCTCGGAGGGTCCTAGAACAGCGCCTTATTTTCCGACTGGCTGTCTCCACTCAGCTGAAATTAACAAAGTCTTCAGCTTTCTGTAACTTCTTTATTTTTACACTGGCACTTTTTCTTTAAACTCTGTTTCTCTATGCTACCCCTCCATACCATCACCCTATTTTCTTCTCTGAATACATATTGGTGTCTTTAGGGTCTTGTCCTATTCACCAGTTTCACATGTTCTCCCTGCAGGTGTTTATGTTCTTCATTCATTATCCATCCGCATCCCCTTTTCCCTCCCCTCTTCCCCCGACACCTCTAGCGGCTATCATGTTTCTATTGCCTTCCCCCACCCTTTCTCCCACTTGTTCTCTTACTCTCTCTCCACCTCTTCTTTACGATTGGGTCTATCCGACATCTTTTGTTGTGGGCAGCGTGGTCTTTTCTTCTCCCTTCTACTACACACATTTGTTTCTACTTGGAGGAAGACACATTCAGATAATTTCTGCTTATTTTTGTCTCGTTGTGTATGTATTTTCGAATAAGACTCACGCCGACATATCGGATGTTGTATGTGTTTCATTTATACATTCTCACACATTTTATTCGTTTTGTTCTCACCTTACTCACTCCCTCCCTCACTTTGTAAAACTGTACCATACACCTCTAACTACCTTATAAAAGACAACAATCAGACACATCAGAAATCAGACAGAACCAGACTGATGGTCAGAAGCAGACACACGCAAAAAGAAGACAATCAGATGGATGGATGGATGGATGAATGGATGGATGGATGAATGGATGAATGGATGGATGGATAGATGGATGGATAGATGAATGGATTAATGGATGAATGGATGGATGAATGGATGAATGGATAGATGGATGGATGGATGAATGGATGAATGGATGGATGGATAGATGGATGGATGGATGGATGAATGGTTTACTGGATGAATGGATGGATGGATGGATGAATGGATGGATGGATGGTTGAATGGATGAATTGATGAATGGATGGATGAATGGATGGATGGATGGATGGATGGATGGATGGATAGGAAGTTATTTGGGTATGTACGTATGCATGTAATGTATGTATGTATGTAATCATGTATTTAATGTATATGTGTGTATGTATTATGTAATGTATGTATGGCGTGTATGTGTGTAATGTATGTATGTATTTATTTATGCATGTCCAACATAACAGTAACGTTTATAAGATACATTGTATATATTTCTTTTTACCCACAAACTGTTCCACACAATTTTTGAAAAGTTTTATTTTATTACAGGTACAATGTCTACCTTGTTATTAAATAAAGTAATTGTTATTAAATCTTTAAAACCATTTGTGTGTCTATATTCCAAAATATGAATGAAGTCAGTAAGGATGTTTTTTTTTATATAAAATATTTTACTATTGATAGAAAGAAAATTCTAAACTTTTGGAAGTTTTCCGTGATAATTTACACAATTTCCACACCAAAATAAATACTAATTTGCTAATTAAAATGTGAATAACATTGTTGTGCAAATATATACAGAATAGTATATATTAATACTTTCAAATATTCCTGATATTATGATTAAATGTTTTAAATGAAGTTGTACTGTCATTTATTTATCTGGATTAAATAGACAGACAGACAGACAGACAGAATACAGAAATATGGATATACACTTTTAGACCCAAAAAAAATCCTTAATTAATTATCTACATTCAAAAATAGTTTAACAAGTTACAGTAACTAATAATTGCTAGTCTCTATCTCTATCCATCTCTCTCTCTCTCATGCACACACGGTCCCTGCTGACAAGAATAGGATATCATGTCCTTCTAAAATCATCCATCTCTCTCCCTATCACACACAAGGTCCCTGCTGACAGGCCTACGATACAATTTCCTTCCATAACCCTCGATCTCTCTCTCTCACTCACACACACAAGGTCTGTGCTGACAGGCCTAGAATATTATGTCCTTCCATAACCTTCGATCTCTCTCTCTCTCTCACACATACACATACACAAGGTCTCTGCTGACAGTCCTAAGATATCATGTCCTACCATATCCCTCGATCTATCTCTCTCTCTCTCTCTCTCTTTCTCACACACACAGAAGGTACTTGTTGACAGCCTTAGGATATCATATCCTTCCTTAACCCTCGATCTCTCATTCTCTCTATCACACACACAAGGTCCCTGCTGATGGCTTAGGATATCATGTCTTCGAAAAGCCCTCATATCTTTCTCTCTCTCTCTCTCTCTCTCTCTCTCTCTCTCATAAGGTTCCTGCTAACAGGCCTATAATATCATATCATTCCATAACCCTCGGTCTTTATCTCTCACTCTCTCTCTCTCTCTCTAAAGGGCAGAATGTCAGACGGGCCTGCGTGCCCAATTCTTAACCCTTTTGAAATAAAGATCAATCAATCAATCTCACAAGGTCCCTGCTGACAGGCCTATGATATCATGTTCTTTTATAACCCTCGATCTCTCTCTCTCTCTCACACAAGGTCCCTGCTGACAGGACTAGGATATCGTGTCCTTCCATAACCCTCGTTCTCTCTCTCTCTCACACAAGGTCTCAGCTGACAGCCCTAGGATACCATGTCTTTCCATAAACCTTGATCTCATTCTCTCTCTCTCACACACACACAAACTCTGCTGACAGGCAAAGAATATCATGTTCTTTCATAATATTCGATCTCTTTCTTTCATACACACACAAGGTCTCTGCTGACAGTACTAGAATGTCATGTCCTCCCATAACCCTCGATTTCTCCCTGACACATGGTCCTTACTGAGAGGCTTAGGATATTATATCCTTCAATAACCCTTGATCTCTCTCATCCTCTCATACACAAGGGCCCTGCTAACAGGCCTAGGATATCATGTCCTTCCATAACCCTCGATCTCTCTCTCTCACACACACACACACAAGGTCTCTGCTGACAGTCATAGAATGTCATATAATCCCATAACCCTCGATCTCTATCTATTTCTCTCACACAAACGAGGTCGCTGCTGACATGCCTAGAATATCATATCCTCCATAACCATCGATCTCTCATTCTCTCTCACACACACACACAAGGTCTATGCTGACAGGTCTAGGATATCATGTCCTTCCATATCCCTAGATCTCACTCTCTCTCACACACAAAAGGTCTCTCCTGACAAGCCTAGGATATCATGTCTTTCCATAACCCTCGATCTCTCTCTCTCTCTCCCCTCTCTCACACACATACAAGGTCTCTGCTGACAGGCCTAGGATATGTCCTTCCATAACTCTCGATCTTTCTCTCTCTCTCTCTCACACACACACAAAGTCCTGATGACAGGCCTAGGATATCATGTCTTTTCATAACCTACGATCTTCCTCTCTCACACACACAAGGTCCCTGCTGAGAGGCCTAGAATATCATGTCCTTCCATAACCCTCGATCTCTCTCTCTCTCTCTCTCTTTCACACACACACAAGGTCTCTGCTGACAGGCCTAGAATATTATATCCTTTCTTAACCTTCAATCTCTGTCTATCTCCCTCTTTCTCTCTCTCACACAAACAAGGTCTCTGCTGACAGTCCTAGGATGTCATTTCCTCCCATACCCTCGATCTCTCTCTCTTTCTCTCTCCCTCTCTCTCAAACACACACACACAAGGTCTCTGCTGACAGGCCTAGAATATTATATCCTTCCTTAACCTTCAATCTCTCTCTCTCTCTCTCTCTCTCTCTCTCTCTTTCTCTCTTTCTCACACACAAAGAAGGTACCTGTTGACAGCCCTAGGATAACATATCCTTCCTTAACCCTCGATCTCTCTCTCTCACACACTCAACGTCCTTGCTGACAGACCTATGATAGCATGTCCTTCCATAACCCTCGATCTCTCTCTCTCTCTCTCTGTCACACACACAAAGTCCCTGCTGACAGTCCTATGATAGCATGTCCTTCCATAACCCTCGATCTTTCTCACTCATTCTCTCTCTCACGCACACAAGATCCCTGCTGACAGACCTAGGACATCATTTCCTCACATTACCCTGGATCTCTCTCTCTCTCTCTCACACACACACACACACAGTTCCTACTGACAGAACTAAGATATATGTCATCCCATAACCCTGGATTTCTATCACTCTATCTCTCACATACACAAGGTCCCTGCTGACAGACCTAGGACCTCATGTCCTCACATAACACTCGATCTCTCTCTCTCTCTCTCTCACTCACAAACACAAGGTCCCTGCTGAGAGACCTAGAACATCATGTCCTCCCATAATCCTGGATCTCTCTCTCTCTCACACACAAGGTCCCCGCTGACAGACCTAGGACATCATGTCCTCCCATAACCCTGGATCTCTTCTGCGTCTCAACGCTGAACTTTTTCCGCTACATGATATCAAACCATCAAACATCTTTTCTCTCTGCCTACTTCTGTCTCTTCTACCTTCCATCTTCCCTGGTGCCACAATGTGCTCTAGATTGCCCCTCCTCCAAGCTTGCCTCAAATATGGTTCTTGTATTCTGATCCTCATTATAATTTTCCTCGTTTATTGTGCCTCTTTCAGAACTTCCTCATGTGATTTTTCCCCTGCCCATGGCACTGTAGTAATCTTCTTAAGAACACACGAACAATTAGTGTATAAGTATACAAAACTAAGTATAGAACTATACACGAAAAATTAGTGTATAAGTATACAAAACTAAGTATAGAACTATACACGAAAAATTAGTGCATAAGTATACAAAACTAAGTATAGAACTATACACGAAGCCTCTGCAGTAAATCCTTGAGAACAAGGAAAAAAATAGGAACAACTTTATTCATTAATGAGCACACATTTCTAATGTTTTTGTTGTCATATTAATCATAAAAATCACACAGGACGAAGAAACAGAGAAAGAAGATGAAAGATAAAATCACATGAATGCTGTGTAAAAAGCAAGAATGGAAACAGTAGAGTAAAATAAAGTGGAGGACTTAGTGACGTGTAAGAAGCTGTGACCTGTAAGAGACAGTGTACAGAAGTGCGCATGGTGGAGTGTGGTGAATGTTTAAACAGAGACTTGTGATGTGTGATAAGGAGGTCGTAAACAGAGGGGGCGGGGGCGGGAAGGTGGAATAAGTGATTGTAGGTGGAGTAGAGGGGTTGTAATATGCTGCCATGAGAAGGTTTTGAAAGAATAGAGTGGAACTTAGTGTAGATGGAATATGATTGTGAGAGACGGGAATGTTATGTATAGCTGAATGCGAGTTCATATCATGTGGTTCCAGCGTCCCATATTCCTAAATGTAGAGGTTCGTAACCGCTAGGTGGCTTCTGTCATCAGGGTGACATTATTTGACGGCTGTTACCAGAAAATGAAAGGAAATGGGAAACCACTGTTGTAGTTCCCAATAACAATTATGCGTATTCAGTATAATAGATTTGTCATGAACGACGTTACTGGATGTTCATTTGGAACAACCTCGTCCTGTAGGGCAGCTCACGAGCGACATATGAGGCCAGATCGTCATCAAGCTACTGGTGGCAAAACTAACAAGTTCAAAATAGCAACATGGAATGTTAGAACTTTATTCCAGGCTCAACAATTAGAAAATGTAAAGATGGAAATGGAAATGATGAAGATCAACATATTAGGAATGAGTGAAGTTAGATAGACAGGTGCAGGGATGATAAACTCTGATAAATATACAATAATATATTCAGGAAGTGACAAAAATGAACGAGCAGTAGGAATAATATTTGACGAACAAACAGCAAGGACAATTGTAGGATATTTGAACATCTCCGACCGAGTCCTGCTAGCTCAACTGAAAGGACGACCAATAAACATGAATATTATGCAAGTATACGCTCCAGCATCTGAAAGTTCTGAGGAAGATATACAGATATTTTATAATGACATAGAGACAGCCCTAAAACACACAAAGTCACATGAAGTTACCATAGTCATGGGAGATTTTAATGCCAAAGTTGGTAAAGAAGAACTTTAGACATCGTTGGGACTATGGACTGGGGGAGTGGAATGACAAAGGTTATAAATTAATTGAATGGGCAAGAATACACAGCATGGTTGTAGGAAACACCTGGATTAAGCAACATCCTCGAAGACCGACAACGTGGTGCAGCCCAGACAAAAAGAATTTTAACCAGATAGACTACATATTAATCAACAAACGATTCCGCAATGCATAACTGACAACAAAACTCATGCCAGGAAATGACTGCAATAGTGACCATGACACACTCTGTGAAAAAATTAGAATAAAGCTAAAGAAAACATGCAGAAAAGTGAGAAACATCAAACTGAATAGAGAACTCCCTAAAAATGACCAAGAACTGCGAGAACAATACAAAGTCAGTATAACAAATAGATACTATGCAACAGCAAAGATAAATACTATATATGAACAATGGGAAATGTTAAAAGATTCTATCCACCAAACTGTTAAAAGATTCTATCCACCAAACTGTTAAGAGATTCTATCCACCAAACTGTTAAGAGATTCTATCCACCAAACTGTTAAGAGATTCTATCCACCAAACTGTTAAGAGATTCTATCCACCAAACTGTTAAGAGATTCTATCCACCAAACTGTTAAGAGATTCTATCCACCAAACTGTTAAGAGATTCTATCCACCAAACTGTTAAGAGATTCTATCCACCAAACTGTTAAGAGATTCTATCCACCAAACTGTTAAGAGATTCTATCCACCAAACTGTTAAGGAGATAATACCACTGAAAAAAGAAGCCCCTAAAAATAAATGGATGACAGACGACATCTTAGGACTGATGGACAAGAGGAGGAGGAGTAAAAATAACGAGGAAAAATATAACAAGATAAATAAAGAAATAAGACGCAAATGCAGAGAAGCAAAAGAAATGTGGTTAAATGAGCAGTGCAGACAGATAGAGGACTCTCATAATAAAGACAGCAAAAACATGCACAAACGAATTAGTCAACTCACAGGCAGGAAAACAAAATATACCACAGGATGCCTGAAATCGAAAGAAGGTAAAATGTTTATGGGAAAAGAAGACATTGTGGACAAGTGGACGGAGTATATCGGTGAGCTGTGTGGAGGAGAAAGACCAGAATTAACACTAGATACTGAAAACTGTGATGGACTACCAATACTTGAAGATGAAATCATAGATGCCATCAAACACATGAAGAAAGGAAAAGCGACTGGGCCTGATAATATAACAATAGAAGAAATAGAGGCATTAGAGGAGACATAATACAAATAATAACCAAGTTACTGAATGACATTTACAACAGTGGTTATATTCCCAGTGACCTGATTAAATCCACATTTATAGCACTACCAAAGAAACCAGGTGCAAAGGAATATGACGACCATCGGACGATCAGCCACTCATGTCACATAACGAAGCTACTTCTGAGAATCATTATTAGAAGAACAAGGAAAAAAGATAAAAATGGGAAAAGCAGATGAACAGTTTGGATTTGTTGAAAGAAAGGGTACACACAATGCCATTTATGCTTTACAAACATTAACAGAAAGAGCTTTATAAGTACATAACGATCTCTACTTATGCTTCATTGATTACACCAAGGCATTTGACAAGGTGAAACATAATGAAATTATTAAAATGCTTGAAGACATCAATATAGACGGCAAAGACCTGCGGATTGTAAAAAATCTATACTGGCAGCAAGCAACAGCAATTCGAGTTGAAAATAGTACTGGAAAATATCAACCTATAAAACAAGGGGTGCGAGAAAGATATGTATTATATCCAGACCTTTTTTCTCTGTACAGCGAGAATATTCTAAGAACGATCATCACAGAACCAGGCCTAAGAATTGGATGATACAATATTAACAACCTTCGGTATGCTGACGACACAATACTGATAGCTGACAACCAATAAGACCTGCAAAATCTCTTGGATAAAGTCGCCAAAGAAAGTGAACAGAAAGTCATCAAAAAGACAAAGATTATGGTTGTATCTAAGAAACAGAATCCACCAGAATGCAGTGTAAAATTAAATGAAACTATTCTAAAGCAGTTGCAGAAATTCAAATACCTTGGAGCAGTAATAACTTCAGATGGGAAATGCAGAACAGAAAATAGAAACAGAATAAGCCAAGCAAAGACTGCATTTCAGAGAATGAGAAACATATTAGCTAACACATCTTTATCAATGAATGTTAGAAAACGAGTCCTAAAATGCTATAATGATCTATCTTGTTATATGGAAGTGAATCATGGACAATAGGCAAGTCTGCACAAAAATCATTGGAAGCAGCAGAAATGTGATTTATTAAAAGAATGTTCGAATCCCTTGCACAGCAAAAATAACTAATGAAGAATGTATGAGAAGAGCTGGAGAGACAAAAAAACTTGTCAAACAGATAAGAGAGAGACAATGTACTTTCATAGGACATACAATGAGAAGAGGGGGCATTGAAAATATTATAACAACGGGAAAAATAGAAGAAAGAAGATCAAGAGGAAGACCAAGAGAAATGATACTTGACAGTCTGATGGTTTGGTGTGAGAGGAGATCACCAAATGAGCTGTTGGCCTGCATAAAGGATCGTGTACTCTGGAGAAGCTTAATAGTCAACGCCAGTCGACACGGCACCTGATAATGATGATGATACCAGAAAATCAGATTTTCCTCTTTGGCTGGGGTCAGTGAAATGAAGGTCTTGTTTTTAGATGACCATCACAGCTGTTATATTTGTGTTAAGATTTAGTACGTTTTTCTCTCTTTTATTGATGACTGTATTAAGTAGAGACTGAAGCTGCCTTTCTCTCTTTTATTGATGACTGTATTAAGTAGAGACTGAAGCTGCCTTTCTCTCTTTTATTGATGACTGTATTAAGTAGAGACTGAAGCTGCCTTTCTCTCTTTTATTGATGACTGTATTAAGTAGAGACTGAAGCTGCCTTTCTCTCTTTTATTGATGACTGTATTAAGTAGAGACTGAAGCTGCCTTTCTCTCTTTTATTGATGACTGTATTAAGTAGAGACTGAAGCTGCCTTCTCTCTTTTATTGATGACTGTATTAAGTAGAGACTGAAGCTGCCTTTCTCTCTTTTATTGATGACTGTATTAAGTAGAGACTGAAGCTGCCTTTCTCTCTTTTATTGATGACTGTATTAAGTAGAGACTGAAGCTGCCTTTCTCTCTTTTATTGATGACTGTATTAAGTAGAGACTGAAGCTGCCTTTCTCTCTTTTATTGATGACTGTATTAAGTAGAGACTGAAGCTGCCTTTCTCTCTTTTATTGATGACTGTATTAAGTAGAGACTGAAGCTGCCTTTCTCTCTTTTATTGATGACTGTATTAAGTAGAGACTGAAGCTGCCTTTCTCTCTTTTATTGATGACTGTATTAAGTAGAGACTGAAGCTGCCTTTCTCTCGTTTATTGATGACTGTATTAAGTAGAGACTGAAGCTGCCTTTCTCTTTTATTGATGACTGTATTAAGTAGAGACTGAAGCTGCCTTTCTCTCGTTTATTGATGACTGTATTAAGTAGAGACTGAAGCTGCCTTTCTCTCTTTTATTGATGACTGTATTAAGTAGAGACTGAAGCTGCCTTTCTCTCTTTTATTGATGACTGTATTAAGTAGAGACTGAAGCTGCCTTTCTCTCTTTTATTGATGACTGTATTAAGTAGAGATTGAAGCTGCCTTTCTCTCTTAGCTGTCAACACCCTGCCGTCCGTGTATCTCTAGTTGTTAACATTGACAGATCCTACTTCTACTCCCAGCATGTCTTCTATGTGTTTTATTGTATTTGTACTATACAGGTGACACTACACATCCCTGCCGTACGCCCCGCCTTATCTTAAGCTATCTTAAGCTATTGGCCCCTCCACTTTGACAAGCTGCTTTATTGTTCCTAGTACATTCTCATGATCACTTTCAGGTCTTTCACGTCAACGTTTATGTCCTTCCACATGTTTACTATATCATTGTGTTTAACTTTGTAAATACCTTGCAGTAGCTAATGAAGCATAAATATAGATCTGTTTTCACTGTTATCGCCCTTCCTGCCAACGTTCTTAACATGAAGACAATATTTCTTGTGACGCCCTTTCCTGCCTCAAAGCCGCATTACTCTTCTCATAGTTCAGTGGCTATCTTATTCCTGATTATTTTCATCAGTATCCGCAGTATCTTGGTGACACGACTTATCAGACTAATAGTTCTATGTTCTTCACAGTCTGTTGTTCTTAGTTTATTTGGTATAGCAGTGAACACGTATCTCAGCAAGTTATCAGGAGTGTAACCTGTATTTTATCTGTCATTTAGCATTTTGCTTGTTATCTCCCCTTCACGATCTCATAATACTTTCAGTTCTTTTCTTATTTCGTCTGGTCCTGGGGCTTTCCCATTATTTTTGTTAATGTTCTCACTAGAATCTTATACCTCACGAGGCCCTTCCATGTTGTCCCCTAGATCTATGTTCACTCTTTTCCCATGGTACAGATAGTTATTTTATATATTCATCCTACCTTTTCAATATTTCTTCTTGTCCGTGGTGATATTCTCTTCTTTTGTTTTTAAACGCTCTGTTCTTAGGCCTGTCTGAGAGTATCTATTTGTTTGTACATATCTATAGTGTTATGTGTGTGCACTTCGTATATTCCCTTGCATCTCCGATCAGTCAATTCTTCTTTAGCTATGTAACACCTGCTCCATATTTCTTTGTTAATGTGTTCCAATTTATTTTGGTAATTTCCCACCTTTCTTCATTTGTTTCTGTTTAGCCTGGCTAGTCTTTTCCGGTATTGTTTCCTCGGTTTCCTGTTGTATGGTTTCTTTTAGCATTGTCCACTCTTTGTCTGTTGTATGGCTTCTTTCAAAATTGTCCACATTTGTCTGTTGTGTGATTTCTTTCAGCATTGTCCACTCTTTGTCTGTTGTATGGCTTCTTTCAACATTGAACACTCTTTGCTGTTGTATTATTTCTTTCATCATTGTAGAATCTTTGTCTGTTGTATGGTTTCTTTCATCGTTGTCCACTCTTTGTCTGTTGTATTATTTCTTTCATCATTGTAGAATTATTGTCTGTTGTATGGTTTTTTTCATCGTTGTCCACTCTTTGTTTGTTGTATGGCTTCTTTCAACATTGACCACTCTTTGTCTGTTGTATTATTTCTTTCATCATTGTAGAATCTTTGTCTGTTTTATTATTTCTTTCATCATTGTAGAATCTTTGTCTGCTGTATGGTTTCTTTCAACATTGTCCACACTTTGTCTGCTGTATGGCTTTTTTCCGCATTGTTCACTGTTTGTTTGTTGTATGGCTTCTTCCAACAATGTCCACTCTCTGTCTGTTGTATGGCTTCTTTCACCATTGCCCATACTTTTTTTGTTTTATGTATTCTTTCAACATTGTCCACTCTTTGTCTGCTGTATGGCTTCTTTAAACATTGCCCACTCTTTTTCTGTTGTATGGCTTCTTTCAACATTGTCCATTCTTTGTCTGTTGTATGGCTTCTTTCAACATTGTCCAATCTTTATCTGTTGTATCGCTTGTTTCAACATAGTCCATTCTTTGTCTGTTGTATGGCTTCTTTCAACATTGTCCACTCATTGTTGTATTGCTTCTTTCACCATTGTCCACTCTTTGTCTGTTGTATGGCTTCTTTCAACATTGTGCACTCTTTGTCTGTTGTATGACTTCTTTCAACATTGTCCATTCTTTGTCTGTTGTATGGCTTCTTTCACCATTGTCCATACTTTTTTTGTTTTATGTATTCTTTCAACATTGTCCACTCTTTGTCTGCTGTATGGCTTCTTTAAACATTGCCCACTCTTTTTCTGTTGTATGGCTTCTTTCAACATTGTCCATTCTTTGTCTGTTGTATGGCTTCTTTCAACATTGTCCAATCTTTATCTGTTGTATCGCTTGTTTCAACATAGTCCATTCTTTGTCTGTTGTATGGCTTCTTTCAACATTGTCCACTCATTGTTGTATTGCTTCTTTCACCATTGTCCACTCTTTGTCTGTTGTATGGCTTCTTTCAACATTGTGCACTCTTTGTCTGTTGTATGACTTCTTTCAACATTGTCCATTCTTTGTCTGTTGTATGGCTTCTTTCACCATTGTCCTCACTTTGTCTGTTGTATGGCTTCTTTCAACACTGCCCACTCTTTTTCTGTCGTATGGCTTCTTTCAACATTGTCCACTCTTTGTTTTATGGCTTCTTTCAACATTGTCCACACTTTGTTGTATGTGTTCTTTCAACATTGTCCATTGCTTGCCTCTTGTATACCTTCTTTCAACAGTGTCCATTTTTTGTCTGTTGTATCCCTTCATTCAACATTGTACACTCTCCATCTATTATATGGCTTCGTTCAGCATTGTCCATTTCTTTTTCTGTTGTCTGACTTCTATCAACATTGTCCATGCTTGGTCTGTTGTATGATATCTTTTGACTCTCTCAACTCTTTTTCTGTTCTATGACTTTTTTCATCATTGTCTACTCTTTGTCTGTTGTATGGCTTCTTTCAACATTGTCCACATTGTGCTTGTTGTATGGCTTCTATCAACAATGTCCGTGCTTTGTCTGTTGTATGACTTCTATCAACATTGTCCACTCTTTGTGTGTCACATGGCTTCTTTCAACATTGTCCATTCTTTTTCTGTTCTATGGTTTCTTTCAACATTGTCCACCACTCATTGTCTGTTTTATGGCTTTTTTTCAACATTGTCCACTCTTTGTCTGTTGTATGACTTCTATCAATATTGTCAATGCTTTTTCTGTTGTATGATTTCTTTCAACATTGTCCATTCTTTGGCTGTTGTATGACTTCTTTCAACAGTGTCCATTCTTTGGCTGTTGTATGATTTCTTTCAACATTGTCCATTCTTTGTCTGTTGTATGACTTCTTTCAACAGTGTCCATTCTTTGGCTGTTGTAAGATTTCTTTCTACATTGTCCATTCTTTGTCTGTTGTATGACTTCTTTCAACATTCATTCATTCATTCTTTCCTTTGCATTTCCCTTGCGGGACTTTGCCTCCCAAACAGCACTCCTGTAGGCCTCTCGGTTGTGAGCAAGATGGCCTGATGCTGCTGCATCCATTTCCAAATCGTCAACGATGTCTTGCAGCCATCTTCATTTCGATCTTCCTCTTTTTCTTTTTCCCATTATGTATCCTTCCAATACGGTCTTCTCTAAATTATCATGACGTTTAATGTGTCCAAAATATTTAAGTTTTCTCTCTTTAATCCTCTATACTAGCCAGCCTTCTTCAATATTAAGCTCTTGTAGTATAGATATATTTGTTCTTTTTTGTGTCCACGATATTTGGAGAACTCTTCTGTAGCATTTACATTCAAAGGCATTTATGTGTTTCTCAGCTGTTTTGTTAAGTGTCCAGGTCTCACAGGCATATGTTGCGATGGGAAAGATGCATGCCCTTAAAAATCTTATTTTTGTGGTTCTGTCTGCTCCTCTCCACAGATTCTTTATTTGTTTTACTTTCTGAAGAGCAATAGATGTCCTCCTTTTAATTTCCCTCATTGTATCTCCATTATTAGTTAGTAGTGATCCAAGATATTCAAAACTCTCCACCTCTTCCAGTTTTTCCTCATTGATACATATTTCAGTTGCCTTGTTTGTTTTGTCAATTGTCATCACTTTAGTTTTCTTTGCATTAAGATAGAGGTTCTGCTCTTTGCTGTTCTTGCGGACTGACATAATTAGTTTTTTCATTCCTTCTTGTGTTGTGGACAGCAATACTGTGTCATCAGCATATCTAATCTCTGGTATTTCATAACCTCCAACTGTTATGGCATCGTAATATTCTTTGTCTACATCTTCTCTAACATTCCTCATTATATTTTCAGTATACAAGTTAAATAAGTAGGGTGACAATATGCACCCCTGATGGACCCCTTGTTTTATGTCAAACCAAGTTGTTGTTTCACCATTTATTCTTACTGCTGCTTGTTGGTCTAGATACAGCAGTGATGTTAATTGTATCAAATGTGTTGGAAATCCCATTTTTTTCATTATTTCCCAAAGTTTCTGATGTTGTACACAATCAAATGCCTTTGAGTAGTCTTTAAAGGATAAATATAGATTCACATTAAACTCCCTGCATTTCTCTATTATTAATCTTAGATTGAATATATGATCTCTTGATCCTCTTCCTTGCCTGAAGCCAGCTTGGACCATATTGACTTCTTCTTCTCATTTTCTTTCGAAGTCTACCCATTATGATTTTTAACAGAATTTTACTGGCATGACTAATCAGTGCAACAGTTCTGTAGTTGGTGCATAATTTCAGGTTACCCTTTTTTGGCAGTGGTATGAATACAGTTCTTTTCCATTCTTTTGGCCAAATACCTGAATGCCATATCTTTTTACATAGTGCATGATAGATTGTTGTACACTCCTTTCCTCCTGCTTTAATAAATTCAGCGGTTATCTCATCACATCCTGGTGATTTACCATATTTCAGATTCTTTATTGCCCATAAAACTTCTTCCATTGTCGGCTCGGGTTCTTTCTCCTAAAATAATAATTCACATTGTTGATTTCTGCTTCCACAGTCGGTTGTTTCATACATTCTTTTGAATATTCCTTCCATCTTTCTAGAATTTCCTCTGTCTCTGTCAGGGTATTCCCCATCTCATCACAAATTACATTTAGCTTTGACATTTCTCGTCACTGTCTTCATTTCTTTAAACATTTCACTATCTCTTCCACACCTCTGATGTTCTTCTATTCTTTCACAACAATCTTGTATGTATTGTTTTTTGTCTTTTCTTATGTTTCTTCATACTTCTTTTGTTAAAGTTTTTTATTTATCTTTGTTGTTGTTTGCCACTCTCCATTGCGTCTTCATTTCTCTACATTGTTTTATCAGTTCTAGTGTACCTGCTGTGATCCATCTATTCTTTTGTCTTTTATTTACTGGAACCATGTCTTTAGCTGTGGTTACTAAGATATCTTTGGCCTGCATAGCCAATTCATCTGGTGTCATCTCTTCCTGTACAGCCATCATGATTTCGAAACGGTTCTTCACTTCTATACTGTATTGTTCTGGTATATTTGTAAGGTCAAAGCGGAGTGGTCTTGATCCCATAACTATCTTTTTTATCTTTATCTTCATGTCTGCTATTAATAATTTATGGTCCGTTTCACAATCAGCACCTGGTAAAGTTTTTGCTGATGTTATGCTTGACCTCCATCTTCTCTGCACTAAAATGTAATCTATTTGATTCCTGGTTTTCCCATCAGATGATGTCCATGTATAAAGTCTTCTTGGATGTTGTTTAAAAAGTGTGTTAGCGATCATTAGCTCATTTTCCATGCAAAACGCCATTAGATTGCCACCTGCCTCATGTCTGTGTCCTATGCTAAATTTCCCTACAACATGTCCTTCATCTTCTGCTCTTTCTGTACCAATTTTTGCATTAAAATCACCCATTATAAATACAATATCATTTTTCCGTACCTGGTCTATTGTCGTTTGCAGTGTGTTATAAAAATGTTCTACTTCCTCTTCTTCTGCTGCTGATGTAGGTGCATATATCTGGATGACTGTTACATTTCGAGGAATGCCCTTAAGTCTGATTGTTAGGATTCTATCACTTACTGGATTGTAGCCTAGTAATGCTTTTGATGTTGATTTGTCCAAATAAAAAGCCACTCCATTCTTTCCTCCTACTTCTCCGCCAGAATATATAAATATATTATCATTCTCGCTCTTAAAGTGTCCTGATCCTTTCCATCGATGTTCGCAGATTCCCGAAATGTGTATCCCCATTCTTTTCATCTTGTCATTTATTACTTGATATTTTCCCTATTACATACATACTTCTTACATTCCGTGTTCCTACTTTTATTTACTTCTTTCAACATTGTCCATTAATTGTCTGTTGTATGATTTCTTTCTACATTGTTCATACATTGTCTCTTGTATGACTTCTTTCAACATTGTCCCCTGTTTGTCTATTGTATGGTTTCTTTCAACATTGTCCATTCAATGTCTGTTGTATAACTTCTATCAACATTGTCAATACTTTTTCAGTTGTATGATTTCTTTCAACATTGTCCATTCTTTGTCTGTTGTATGACTTCTTTCAACATTGTCCATTCTTTGTCTGTTGTATGATTTCTTTCAACATTGTCCATACTTTGTCTGTTGTATGAATTCTTTCAACATTGTCCACTCTATGTCTGTTGTATGGCTTCTTTCATTATTGTCCATGCTGTGTCCACTGTATGGTTTCTTTCAACATTGTTTACTCTTTATCTGCTGTATGTTTTCTTTCAACATTGTCCACTCTTTGTCTGTATTATTGCTTCTTTCAACATTGTCCATTCTTTGTCTGTTGTATGACTTCTTTCAACATTGTCCATTCTTTGACTGTAGTATGATTTCTTTCAACATTGTCTATTCTTTGTTTGTATTATTGCTTCTTTCAACATTGTCCATTCTTTGTTTGTTGTATGGCTTCGTTCAACATTGTCCATTCTTTGTCTGTTGTGTGACTTATTTCAACAATGTCCATTCTTTGTCTGTTGTATGGCTTCTTTCAACATTGTGCACTCTTTGTCTGTAGTTTCAATCTTTTCAACAACAGTGTATTTGTTTCGAATGATGACATTTTACTGTTCATGGAAGGCTGTGTTTCTTTTTAGCATGGCTTTATCCAATCATATCGTCTGTGTTATGGGGTTTTGTAGTTTATTTAGTCAGTTTCTGAGTTTGCCTATCATCAGTACATGATCATTTTTACAGTGGTTAGTTACATCTTACTTTAATACATGATCATTGTTACAGTGGTTAGTTACTTCTTACTTTAAGACATTATCTTTGTTACAGTGGTTAGTTACTTCTTACTTTAAGACATGATCATTGTTACAGTGGTTAGTTACTTCTTACTTTAAGACATGATCATTATTAATATAGTTAGTCACTTCTTACTTTAAGACATGATCATTTTAACAACAATACTTTAAGATGGCAATTTCAATATCCAAAATAATACATAGTTCTTCATGATTCACATAAATTATGTTTTCTCCTGAAAGTTCTCATTTACTTTCCATGTAAAAATTAAGTGCTATAAAAGTCTTAGAAATGATTTCATAAAACGTTAGCTTCTAAACTGATAGGAATATATAACAATTATATGTATATAATATGTTTAATATAATTAAGATAATAATATTTTTAATAGAGTTTAATGTGAATCTATATTTATCCTTTATAGACTACTCAAAGGCATTTGATTATGTACAACACCAGAAACTTTGGGAAATAATGGAAAAAAAGGGATTTCCAACACCTTTGATACACTGCTATATCTAGACCAAAAAGCAGCAGTAAGAATAAATGATGAAACAACAACTTGGTTTGACATAAAATAAGGGGTGCATCAGTGGTGCGTATTGTCACCCTACTTATTTAACTTGTATACTAAAAATATAATGAGGAATATTAGAGAAGATGTAGACAAAGAATATTATGATGCCACAACAATTGGAGGTTATGAAATACCAGAGATTAGATATGCTGATACACAGTATTACTGTACACAACACAAAAAGCTAATGGACAACTAATTATGTCAGTCCGTAAGAACAGTGAAGACCAAAACCTCTATTTTAATGCAAATAACACTAAATTGATGACAACTGACAAAAGAAACAAGGCAGCTGAAATATGTATCAATGAGGAGAAACTGAGGATAGGAGCAGGCAGAACTACAAAAATAAGATTTTTAAGCACATGCATCTTTACCATCGCAACATACGCCTGTAAGACCTGGACACTTAACAAAACAGTTGAGAAATGCAAAAATGCCTTTGAATGTAAGTGCTACAGAAGAATTCTTCAAATATAATGGACAAAAAATGTATTTTATTCCTTCATTTTCCATTCTTTCTTCTCAGTTCTTAGCTCTAAAAAATGTTATTTGAAAAACAAAATACATTTTTTCATCTTCAAAATAAGGTATAATACTTCATACTACAGATCAGATTATGCCTTTGTCATTCTTTTAAATGTGACAACCATCCCATTTCACATTGTGAAATTTACCCCCCTTGGTCTTTTGAGGGAAATACCCCCAACAGAAAGAGTTAATATTGGAGAAGGCTGGCTAGTAAAGATGATTACAAAGAGAAAACTTAAATATTTTGGACACATTAAACGGCATGATAATCTAGAGAAGACCGTCTTGGAAAGGTACACATTGGAAAAAGAAAAAGTGGAAGACCAAGGCGAAGATGGCTGCAAGACATCGTTCATGATCTGCAAATTGATGCATCAGCAGCAGGCTATCCGTGAGGCATACAAGAGCGCAGTTTGGGAGGCAAAGTTCCGCAAGGGACATGCACATGAATGAATATACCATGCCAGGAGCTGACTGCAATAGTGACCATGATCCTCTCTGTGGAAAAGTTAGAATAAAACCAAAGAAAGCAGGCAAAAAAGTGAGAAACATCAAACTGAATACAGAATTTCTTAAAAATGACCAAGAACTGCGAGAACAATACAAAGTTATTATAACAAATAGATACAATGCAATAGCAAAGATAAATAGTATAGACGAACAATGGGACATGTTAAGAGATTCTATCCATCAAACTGTTAAGGAGATAATCATCATCATCATCATGTGCCGTGACGACTGGCGTTGGCTATTATGCTTCTCCAGAGTACACGATCCTTCATGCAGGCCATCAGTTCAGTTGGTGATCTCCTCTCACACCATCCCGTCAGACTGTCCAGTATCATTTCTCTTGGTCTTCCTCTTGGTCTTCTTCCTTCTATTTTTCCTGATGTGATAATATTTTCAATGCCCCCTCTTCTCACTGCATGTCCTATGAAAGTACATTGTTTCTCTCTTATCTTTTTGGCAAGGTTTTTTTGTCTCTCCAGCTCTTCTCATACATTCTTCATTAGTTATTTTTGCTGTCCAGGGGATTCGCAACATTTTTCTAATAAACCACATTTCTGCTGCTTCCAATGATTTTTGTGCAGATTTGCTATTGTCTATGATTCACTTCCATATAACAAGATAGATTCAATATAGCATTTTAGGACTCGTTTTCTAACATTCATTGATAAAGATGTGTTAGCTAATATGTTTTTCATTCTCTGAAAGGAGATAATACCACCAAAAAAAGAAGACTCTAAAAATAAATGGATGACAGACCACATCTTAGGACTGATGGACAAGAGGAGGAGGAGTAAAAATAACGAGGAAAAATATAGCAAGATAAATAAAGAAATAAGACGCAAATGTAGAGAAGCAAAAGAAATGTGGTTAAATGAGCAGTGCAGACAGATAGAGGACTCTCATATTAAAGACAGCAAAAACATGCACAAACGAATTAGCGAACTCACAGGCAGGAAAACAAAATATACCACAGGATGCCTGAAATCGAAAGAAGGTAAAATGTTTATGGGAAAAGAAGACATTGTGGACAGGTGGACAGAGTATATCTGTGAGCTATATGGAGGAGAAAGACCAGAATTAACACCAGATACTAAAAACTGTGATGGACCACCAATACTTGAAGATGAAATCATAGATGCCATCAAACACACGAAGAAAGGAAAAGCGACTGGGCCTGATAATATAACAATAGAAGAAAAACAGGCACTAGAGGAGACATGAATAAAAATAATAACCAGGTTACTGAATAACATTTACAACAGTGGTTATATTCCCAGTGACCTGATTAAATCCACGTTTATAGCACTACCAAAGAAACCAGGTACAAAGGAATATGACGTCCACCGGACTATCAGCCTCTCATGTCACATAACGAAGCTACTTCTGAGAATAATTATGAGAAAAACAAGGAAATAGATAAAAATGGAAATAGCAGATGAACAGTTTGGATTTGTTTAAGGAAAGAGAACACACAATGCCATTTATGCTTTACGAACACTAACAAAAAGAGCTTTAGAAGTACAGAAATATCTCTACTTATGCTTCATTGATTACACCAAAGCATTTGACAAGGTGAAACATAATGAAATTATTAAAATGCTTGAAGACATCAATATAGACGGCAAAGACCTGAGGATTGTAAAACATCTATACTGGCAGCAAGAAGCAGCAATTCGAGTTGAAAATAGTACTGGAAAATATCAACCTATAAAACAAGGGGTGCGACAAGGATGTGTACTATCTCCAGACCTTTTTTCTCCGTATAGTGAGAATATTCAAAGAACAATCATCACAGAACCATGCATAAAAATTGGAGGATACAATATTAACAACCTTCGGTATGCTGACGACATAGTACTGATAGCTGAGAACCAACAGGACCTGCAACATCTCTTGGATAAAGTCCCAAAAAAAAGTGAACAGAAAGGCCTTACTTTGAACATCAAAAAGACAGAGACTATGGTTATATCTAAGAAACAGAATCCACCAGCATGCAGTAATAAATTAAACGGAACTATTCTAAAGCAAGTGCAGAAATTCAAATACCTTGGAGCAGTAATAACTTTAGATGGAAATGCAGAACAGAAATTGGGAACAGAATAGGCCAAGCAAAGACTGCATTTCAGAGAATGAGAAACATATTAGCTAACACATCTTTATCAATGAATGTTAGAAAACGAGTCCTAAAATGCTATATTGAACCTATCCTGTTATATGGAAGTGAATCATGGACACTAGGCAAGTCTGCACAAAAATCATTGGAAGCAGCAGAAATGTGGTTTATTAGAAGAATGTTGCGAATCCCCTGGACAGCAAAAATACCAAATGAAGAATGTATGAAAATAGCTGGAGAGATAAAAAAAAAAAAACTTGTCAGAAAGATAAGAGAGAAACAATGTACTTTCATAGGACATGTAATGAGAAGAGGGGGCATTGAAAATATTATAACAACAGGAAAAATAGAAGGAAGAAGGTCAAGAGGAAGACCAAGAGAAATGATACTGGACAGTCTGACGGGATGGTGTGAGAGGAGACCACCAACTGAACTGATGGCCTGCATGAAGGATCGTGTACTCTGGAGAAGCATAATAGCCAACGCCAGTCGGCACGGCACATGATGATGATGATGATATATATATATATATATATATATATATATATATATATATATATATATATATATATAATTTATGTGCTCAGCATCTGTTGTTATTATTATTGTATATTTACAAACTTTAAAAAACAATATAATTCCTTCACTGTTTGAAGTAACAGTTACGGTATTTTACATAACTAGAATTTATTTTTCTTTGTCACATTTATGATCTTTACTGTATCTAAACTTTCAATCTAGTTTTTGATCTTTACGAGAACTAGTCATATTACAATATGGTGATCATTTCAAAACAAATGACAGAAATGAACAGACATATATCAGTATATATTTAGACAGACAGACAGGCAGACAGACAGACAAATACAGACAGGCAGAACAGACAGGCAGTGGCAGGGATTGATAGACAAACATACAGAGGAGTCAGACTGATATGTTTACATCCGTCTACACAGACACACACCCGCCCACACGCATTCTCTCACCTTCTCACACACACACTCGTATATATATATATATATATATATATATATATATATATATATATATATGCATACCTGAATAAAAGCAAACATGCAAAATATTTTAATATGTTGTAGTTAGTACTACTCCATATTTCTTAATTAATTTCTTGCTAAAAATAACATGTGGAATGTTTTCATTATGGACATAAATTGTTCCTCTAAATGAGCTTTCATACTTATAGTTTGATTTTAAATGCTTCTTTACAATTTTCCACAAAGAAAGGACTGGCATAAGAATAACGACTTTAGTTTGGTAAAGTGTTAGCTTACCTTTTCTAGACATATTAAATTATTATAGGCCGTAAGTGATTTATTTTACACAATATGAATTTGTAGTCACATTTTAAAAATAAAAATAGACATTAAACATCAACAAATATTGATATATGTAAACACTTTTCACATAAAATGTAACAATCTGAAAATGTAAAATGACACTTATATAATTATTCCAAACAAGAACTAACATTGACGCTGTATATTTCCCTCCTAGCTGTTGGTAGTCAGTGTTTTCTTAAATATTAACTTCAGTAGTTGAATCAAGAAGAAAGAGAGGAAGACCAAGGCGAAGACAGCTGCAAGACATCGTTGATGATCTCCGAATGGATGCATCAGTAGCAGGGCATCTTTCTTACAACCGAGAAGCCTACAGGAGAGCAAGGACATGCAAATGACTGAGTTGATTATATATCTAATTCTCTCATGTTAAAGAAATACAAACGTTCAGAAAATATACAGATGGATGGATGGATGGATGGATGGATGGATGGATGGATGGATGGATGGATGGATGGATGGATGGATGGATGGGTGTATGGATGGATGGATGGATGGATGGATGGATGGATGGATGGATGGATGGATGGGTGGTTGGATGGATGGATGGGTTTGGGAAGGTCGATAGGCCCGAAGACTGGCAGGTTGATAGATTATTTTATTTGTACATACATACATACTTCCATACATACATACATACATACATACGCAAGCACATACATATAATTGGATACAAACATACATTCTTAACTATATGTATATAGAATATTTAAGCAAATAATGTTACTATATTATCAATAAATTAACGGTCTTAAGTATATAATATAATATTCTAAAAGACATCTTCAATGTAAACAAAACTTTCTAGGAAAAAGATTACTAGAGGCTGTTGTTTTATTTATAAAACAGAATCTAACATCTTCTGATGTGTGCTATAAGAACTTTAGAAATATTGTTATTAACATCTTTAAATAAACCTGTTATTTTTTGTCCATATTTCAAAACATGGGTGCAGTGAGTAAGTATTTTTCGTTATTTTATGAAACAAAAAGCACATTCGAAACATTCGGAAGAATTAATTGTTCGTTTATACATTTTCTAAAACAACAATAACTAATGTGATATCTAAACTATAACTTAACTGTTAATTACCCACTCACTCACTCACTCGTTCACTCACTCACTCACTCACTCACTCACTTCACTCACTCACTCACTTCACTCACTCACACACTCACTCTCTTCACTCACTCACTCACTCACTTCACTCACTCACTCACTCACTCACTTCACTCACTCACTCACTTCACTCACTCACACACTCACTCTCTTCACTCACTCACTCACTTCACTCACTCACACACTCACTCTCTTCACTCACTCACTCACTTCACTCACTCACTCACTCACTTCACTCACTCACTCACTCACTCACTTACTTCACTGACTCACTGACTCACTCACTTCACTCACTGACTCACTCTCTCACTCATTTCACTCACTCACTCACTCACTCACTCACTCACTCACTTACTTCACTCACTCAATCACTTACTTCACTCACTCACTCACTTACTTCACTCACTCACTCAGTCACTCACTTCACTCACTCACTCACTCACTCACTTCACTCACTCACTCACTCACTCACTTTCACTCACTCACTCACTCACTCACTTTACTCACTCACTCACTCACTCACTTACTCAATCATATAATCAGTTACTCACTCATACTCGATCACTCACTCATTCACATACTCACTCACTCACTTACTCAATCACTTACCCACTCACCAACTCACTCACCAACTCACTCACTCATTTACTCACTCACTAACTCATTCACTCTCTCACTCACTGACTCAGTCACTCAGATACTCAGACTCTCACTCACTAACTCACTCAGTCACTCAGTCACACACTCATTTATTCGCTCGCTGGTTCTCTCACTCACTCACTCACTCACTCACTCACTTCACTCACTCACTCACTCACTCACTTACTTCACTGACTCACTGACTCACTCACTTCACTCACTGACTCACTCTCTCACTCATTTCACTCACTCACTCACTCACTCACTCACTCACTCACTTACTTCACTCACTCAATCACTTACTTCACTCACTCACTCACATACTTCACTCACTCACTCAGTCACTCACTTCACTCACTCACTCACTCACTCACTTCACTCACTCACTCACTCACTCACTTCACTCACTCACTCACTCACTCACTTTACTCACTCACTCACTCACTCACTTACTCAATCATATAATCAGTTACTCACTCATACTCGATCACTCACTCATTCACATACTCACTCACTCACTTACTCAATCACTTACCCACTCACCAACTCACTCACTCATTTACTCACTCACTAACTCATTCACTCTCTCACTCACTGACTCAGTCACTCATATACTCAGACTCTCACTCACTAACTCACTCAGTCACTCAGTCACACACTCATTTATTCGCTCGCTGGTTCTCTCACTCACTCACTCACTCACTTATTCACTCGCTCACCTACTCACGCAATCACACACACTAAATCATATTCACCAATTCACTCAAATACTCTCTCACTCACTCACTCACGTACTCAATCTCTTACTCACTCACTCACTCACTCACTCAGCCACCCACTCACTAACTCACTCACTCTCTAACTCACTCACTCACTCACTCACGTACTCAATCTCATACTCACTCACTCACTCACTCAGCCACTCTCTCACTAACTCACTCACTCCCTAACTCACTCACTCACTCACTCACTCACTCACTCACTCACTCACTCACTCACTCACTCACTCACTCACTCTCTCGCTCACTGAGGCAATCACTAACACACTCACGCACTCGTTCATTTACTCATTTACTCAATCTCTCACTCACTCACTCAATCACTCACTCACTCACTCACTCTCTCATCCACTCACTCAATCAGTCACACACTCAAACACTCACTTACTCGCTCGCTCACTCACACGCTCACTCACTCACATACTAACTCATTCACTCACTCACTATCTCACCAGCTTACTCACTTACTCGCTCGCTCACTCACTCACTCACTCACTCACTCACTCACTCACTCAGTCTTTCATTCACTCACTCACACGCTCACTCACTCACTCAATTACTCACACACTAACTCACTCACTTAATCAATTACTCACTCACTCACTCATTCATTCACTCACTCACACGCTCACTCACTCACTCAATTACTCACACACTAACTCACTCACTTAATCAATTACTCACTCACTCACATATTTAAACATTAAAATTCTCAGATGTTCCTAGTCTTTAGATTAAGTACTTTAAATGAAGGTCATCATTTATTTCTACAGCTAAGAAGCACAAAGTATACTTACAGACAGAGAGAGGCAGTCAGACGAGCTAAAAGACAGAAAGACAGAGAGGTAGTCAGATAGGTTAATAGTCCAAAAGCCAGAGAAATGGTCAGATAGGCTAATAGACAGAAAGACAGAAGGTGATCAGATAGGCTCATCATTTATTCCTTTGCATGTCCCTTGCGGAACTTTGCCTCCCAAACAGCACTTCTGTAGGCCTCTCGGTTGTGAGCAAGATGGCCTGCTGCTGTTGCATCCATTTCCAGATCGTCAACGATGTCTTGCAGCCATCTTCGTTTTGGTCTTCCTCTTTTTCTTTTTCCCATTATGTATCCTTCCAATACGGTCTTCTCTAAATTATCATGACGTTTAATGTGTCCAAAATATTTAAGTGTTCTGTCTTTAATCCTCTTTACTAGCCAGCCTTCTTCAATATTAAGCTCTTGTAGTATGGATGTATTTGTTCTTTTTTTGTGTCCACGATATTTGGAGAACTCTTCTGTAGCATTTGCATAGGCTAATAGACAAAAATATAGAGAGGTGATCAGATAGGCTATTAGACAGAAAGATAAACAGGTGATCAGATAGGCTAATAAACAGAAAGATAAACAGGTGATCAGATAGGCTATTAGACAGAAAGATAAACAGGTGATCAGATAGGCTAATAAACAGAAAGATAAACAGGTGATCAGATAGGCTATTAGACAGAAAGATAAACAGGTGATCAGATAGGCTAATAAACAGAAAGATAAACAGGTGATCAGATAGGCTATTAGACAGAAAGATAAACAGGTGATCAGATAGGCTATTAGACAGAAAGATAAACAGGTGATCAGATAGGCTAATAAACAGAAAGATAAACAGGTGATCAGATAGGCTAATAAACAGAAAGATATAGAGGTGGTCAGATAAGCTAATAACCTGAAAGACAGAGAGTTGATAATCTAGACTAATAGAAACAAAAACAAAGAGGTGATAATATAGGCTAATAGACAGATAGACAGAAGGTGATCAGATAGGCTATTAGACAGAAAGACAGAGAGGTGATCAGATAGGCTAATAGATAGAAAGATAGAGTGGTCGTCAAAAAGGTTAATAGACAGAAAGACAGAGATATGGTCAAATAGATAATAGACAGAGGAACATAGAGGTGATCAGATTGGCTAACAGACGGAAGGACAGAGTGGTCGTTAGAAAGGTTAATAGACAGAAAGACAGAGAAATGGTCAAGTAGAGTAATAGACATGGGAACAAAGAGGTGATCAGATAGCCTAACAGATAGAAAGATTGAGAGGTAATCAGATATACTATTAGACAGAAAGACAGTGAGGTGATCCGATAGGCTAATATACATAAGAACAGAGAGTTAGTCAGATAGGATAAGAGATACAAAGACAGACATACTATCAGGTCGCTAATAATCAAAAGGATAGAGAGATCTTCGGATGGACTAATAGACAGAAATAAAGAGAATAGATCGGATAGGCTAATAGACATATATAGAGGTGATCAGATATGCTAATAAACAGAAAGAGAGAGATAATCAGATAGTCTAATAGACAGAAAGACAGAGATGTGACCAGATAAGATAATAGAGAGAATTAGAGAGAAGTTCGGAAAGGCTAATGGTCAGAAATACAGAGAAGCGATCAGATAAGCCAATAGACATAAAGACATAGACGTGGTCATAGAGTCTAATAAGACAGAAAGGTGATCAGATAGGATAATATAGAGAAAGACAGAGAGATGATCAGATAGGTAATAGACAGAAAGGATGAGATAGTCTAATAGACAGAAATGCAGAGAGGATGAGACAGGCTAATAGACAGAAAGACAGAGAGGTGAACAGCATGGCTATTAGACAGAAAGACAGATAGGTGATAATATAGTCTAACAGACCAAAGGACAGATAGGTGAACATATAATCTAACAGACCGAAAGACAGAGATGTGGTTAGATTGGCTAATAGACAGAAAGACAGAGAGGTGATCATATCCGAAAGACAGAGAGGTGATCATATAATCTAACAGACCGAAAAACAGAGATGTGGTTAGATTGGCTAATAGACAGAAAGACATAGAGGTGATCAGATATTCTAATACACACACAAAAATAGAGATGGTGATCTAAGCTAATAGACAGAAACACCGAGACGTGTTCATATAGGCTAATAGACAGAAAGAGATAGAGGTGTTCAGAAAGGTTATTAAACAGAAAGACAGAGAGGGTGTCAGATAGGCTACTTCACCAGAAAAGAGAGAGCTGATCAATTAGGCTAATAGATAGAAAAACAGAGGGGTTGTCTGATAGGTTAATTGACAGAAATAAAGAGAGTAGGTCAGACAGGCTAATAGTTACTAAGACAGAGTGGTCGTCATAAAGGTTAATATACAGAATGACAAAGATATGGTCAGGAAGGGTAATAGACAGAAAGACAGACAGGCTGTCAGATTATCTAATACACAAAATGACATATAGGCAGTCTGATAGGCTAATAGACAGAAAACCAGAGAAGTGATCAGATAGGCTAATAGACAAAAAGATAGAGAGGAAATCAAATCGGCTAATAGACAGAAAGAGAAAGAGATAGGCTAATAGACGGAAATGCAGACAGGGACAGATAGGCTACTAGACAGAAAGCCAGACAGGCAATCAGATATGTTAACAGACAGAAAAACAGAGAGTTGGTCTGATAGCCTAATAGGTAGAAAGACAGACATAGAAGTGATCAGATGGACTAATAGACAATAAGATAGAGAGGTCATCAGATAGGATAATAAACAGAAAGGCAAAGACGTGATCAAATAGACTAATAGACAGAAAGACAGAAAGTTAGTCAGATAGCATAATAGACAGAAAGACAGAAAGTTAGTCAGATAGCATAATAGACAGAAAGACAGAAAGTTAGTCAGATAGCATAATAGACAGAAAGACAGAAAGTTAGTCAGATAGCATAATAGACAGAAAGACAGAAAGTTAGTCAGATAGCATAATAGACAGAAAGACAGAAAGTTAGTCAGATAGCATAATAGACAAAAAGACAGAGAGTTGATCAGATATGATATTAAACAGAAGGACAGAGAGTTGATCAGATATGCTATTAGACAGAAAGACAGAGAGTTGATCACATATGCTTTTTGACAGAAAGACAGAGAGTTGATCAGATATGCTAATAGACAGAAAGACAGAGAGTTGATCATATATGCTATTAGACAGAAAGACAGAGAGTTGATCAGATATGCTATTAGACAGAAAGACATAGAGGTGATCAGATATGCTATTAGACAGAAAAACAGAGAGTTGATCAGATATGTTATTAAACAGAAAAACAGACAGGTGATCAGAAATGCTATTAGACAGAAAGACAGACATGTGATCAGATATGCTATTAGACAGAAAGACATAGAGGTGATCAGAAATGCTATTAGACAGAAAGTCAGAGAGTTGATCAGAAATGCTATTAGACAGAAAGACAGATAGTTGATCAGATATGCTATTAGACAGAAAGGCAGAGAGGTGATCAGATATGCTATTAGACAGAAAGACAGAAAGTTGATCAGATATGCTATTAGACAGAAAGGCAGAGAGGTGATCGGATAGGCTAATAGACAGAAAGACAGAGATGTGATCAGAATGCATAATAGACAGAAAGACAGAGATGTGATCAGAATGCATAACAGACAGAAAGAAGAGAGTTCGTCAGAAAGCCTAACAGAAAGAAACAAAGAGATGTGATAAGATGGGCTAATAGACTGAAAGACAGAGAGGTAGTCAGATAGAGTAATAGACAGAAAGACAGAGAGGTGCTTAGATATATTAATTGACAGATATACAGATCGGGATTCTAATACACTAATATACAGAAAGAATCAGATGTGATCAGATAGGCTAATAGACATAAAAACAGAGTGGTGATCAGACAGCTTAATGGACAGTGAGATGTTCAGACAGGCTAATAGACATAAAGACGGAAAGCCGATCGGATAGTCTCATAGACAGAAAAACAGAATCGATCCGATTGGCTAACAGACAGAAAGACAGAGAGGTGGTCAGAAAGGCTAATAGACAGAAAGACAGAGATGTAGTCAGAGAGGCTAATAAACAGAATAACAGAGAGGTGATCAGATAGGCTAATAGACAGAAAGAAAGAGAGGTGTTCAGATAGCCTAATACGACAGCATAGAAAGCTTATAACTATGGCTAATAGATAGAAAGACAGAGAAATATTCAGATAAAATAGCAATCAGAAAAACAGAGACACGATCAGAGAAGCTAATAGACAAAAAGACAAAGAGATGGTCAGATAAGCTAATAGACACACAGACAAAAAGGCCGTAGAGCATCTGGAAGACAGAAAGACAGAGAGGTGGTCATATAGACTAATAGAACAAAAGAGAGTGAGGCGATCAGAGAGGCTAATAAACAGAAAGACAAAGAGGTGATCACATAAGCTAATACGACAGACAGATGATCACATTGCCTAATAGACAGACAGAGAGAGTGAGAGAGAAAGATTCAGTCAACTAGGCTAATAGACAGAAAGACAGATATGCGAACAGATAGGCTAAAAGACAGAGAGACAGATAGCTGGTCAGACAGGCTAATAGACACAGACAGAAAGACAGAGAGGCGGTCAATTAGGCTAATTGACAGAAAGACAGATAGGCGCTCATATTGGTTAATAGATATAAAGACAGAGAAATGGTCATTCATTCATTCATTCCTTTGCATGTCTCTTGCTGAACTTTGCCTCCCAAACATCACTCCTGTAGGAATCTCGGTTGCGAGCAAGATGGCCTGCTGCTGTTGCATCCATTTCCAGATCGTCAACGATGTCTTGCAGCCATCTTCGTTTTGGTCTTTCTCTTTTTCTTTTTCCCATTATGTATCCTTCCAATACGGTCTTCTCTAAATTATCATGACGTTTAATGTGTCCAAAATATTTAAGTTTTCTCTCTTTAATCCTCTTTACTAGCCAGCCTTCTTCAATATTAAGCTCTTGTAGTATAGATATATTTGTTCTTTTTTGTGTCCACGATATTTGGAGAACTCTTCTGCAGCATTTACATTCAAAGGCATTTATGTGTTTCTCAGCTGTTTTGTTAAGTGTCCAGGTCTCACAGACATATGTTGCGATGGGAAAGATGCATGCCCTTAAAAATCTTATTTTTGTGGTTCTGTCTGCTCCTCTCCACAGATTCTTTATTTGTTTTACTTTCTGAAGAGCAATAGATGTCCTCCTTTTAATTTCCCTCATTGTATCTCCATTATTAGTTAGTAGTGATCCAAGATATTCAAAACTCTCCACTTCTTCCAGTTTTTCCTCATTGATACATATTTCAGTTGCTTGTTTGTTTTGTCAGTTGTCATCACTTTAGTTTTCTTTGCATTAAGATAGAGGTTCTGCTCTTCGCTGTTCTTGCGGACTGACATAATTAGTTTTTCCATTCCTTTTTGTGTTGTGGACAGCAATACTGTGTCATCAGCATATCTAATCTCTGGTATTTCATAACCTCCAACTGTTATGGCATCATAATATTCTTTGTCTACATCTTCTCTTACATTCCTCATTATATTTTCAGTATACAAGTTAAATAAGTAGGGTGACAGTATGCACCCCTGACGGACTCTTGTTTTATGTCAAACCAAGTTGTTGTTTCACAATTTATTCTTACTGCTGCTTGTTGGTCTAGACACAGCAGTGACGAGAAATGGTCAGATAGACTAATAGGCAGAAAGACAGAGACGTCTTCAGATAGCCTAATAGACAGAAATCAGAGAGGTAATAGCAAGACTAAGAGACAGAAAGACAGTTATTTTTCAGATAGTGTAATAGACAGAAAGATAGATAGGCTGTCAGATAGGCTAATAGATAGAAAGACAAAAAGGTGATCAGATAGCCTAATAGACAGAAAGAAAGAGATGCAGGCAGCGATGCAGATATTAATTTCTCTGCTAAACTTTTGTCTGTCCATATTTAAAAATATACAGTAAGTAAGTTTATTTGGTTTTGTTTTTAAAATAAAATGTGCAAAAAGATTTTTTTTCATTAGTATATAGAAAAGCCAGCAGTATTATTTTGCTAATTTATACAATTTTAACAACTGATAAAGAGATTCTGATAGTATTAGGTGTCTGAGAAACTGACTCGTTAACACCATAAAAATTAGAAAGCTGAGATACTTCGGCCACATGAAGAGACATAATAGCTTGGAGAGGTCGATAGTAGAAGGCTTAGTGCCCAGCAAAAGAGAAAAGGGACGACCTCGCCGCAGATAGACTCAGGACATCAGGGAAAGTCTGAACGTGTCACTGCAAGACGCCGGTCAACTTGCTCAAGACCGTGTTGTATTCAGGGAGGCTGTGAGACGGACACAGTTCTGGAAAGGACACGTCACATAAATAAATATGACTATATAATACTTTGAAATGTCAGATAAGATGTATACACAATTTGAACTGACAGTTGTGTTTTTATATTTGTTTTTAACTGTTGATAGTCATCTAATAGTTTCTTTTTTCCTTGTTAATTAGAATTGAAGATTTAATTGTCTGCGAAAGATATAGATTAATAGACAGACAATCAGGAATGCAGGCAGGCTGGAAGACAGACAAATCGGCTACTGGATGGACGATTGATGGATGGGTGGATAGATGGATGATGGACGGATGGGTGAATGGATAGATGGATGGATGGATGAAAGCTGGACAGATAGACAGGCAGACCGATAGACGTACAAACTGAGAGACAGATATACAGACAGGCAGACAGAAGGAAGGACACACAGACAACAGAATGAATGAACTTTATTTTAAACGGGTAAAGAACTGGGCGCTCAGACCCGACTTAGATTGTGTCTTTTATCACTCCATCTTTCATTCTTCTCATACACTTGATTTACTATAATTATACAAATAGCATTACATATATATACATGTTTCGACAATTAAGTAATGAGTCCAATTTTATTCTGGAAAAGACAAAATTGCCATCTATGAAGCAAAACATGAAATCCAAAGAGGCAATTACGTCTATCATCTGTCAACTTTTCATCGTCACCCGATAAGCGGACGACAAACATGTCGAAACTTTCTTGACCTTGTCAGAGGTTCATTGTTACGTAATCAGCATGGAGCAAAAAGCTAATAATAAATTCTGTTTAAAACTAGGAAAAAGTGGCATTGAGACATTTGAATTGATGCGACAAGTTTATGGGGATAATTGATTATCTCGCACTCAGATATTCAAGTGGTATTCACGATTCAAAAGTGGCGAGGAAACGATTACAAATTCAACTAGACATGGACGATCAATTTATGTTCGTAATGAGAAACGCATTGCAATAGTCAAAGAATGGATAAACAAGATCGTTGTTTGACTTTGAGGATGATGGCAGATGAATAGATACAGCGGAAGAATCAGCATATTGTGTGTGCTCCTTGCGACATTAAGGCGATTGTAATTCTGCACTGTTCAAAGACCTAAGATAAGTCATTTACAATTTTTCATTCATGTTTTTCATTTTTTTTCGTTAGCATAAAATTCATGTGAATCTATACTTTGTCTCCTCTCTCTGGTTCTTCGTCCTGTTTGTTTTTGTTTGACAAAGTCTCACACAGAAACGTCACAAATGTGTTATCGTTAAATAATAAAGTTGTTCCTACTTTTTCCCTACTAGATTATACATGTTGGTGTCACAGCTTTACTGCAGTGCTTCGTGTACAGTTGTATTCCTTTACACTAATTATTGCTCAAGATAAAAGTTGCATGCCGATTTCTACAAACATTCTTTGTCTGATGACCAGAAATATCAGCGTGTTGGGTATCAAAAGACATCATCAAAACGTGTCGCAGAAATAACATTTCTTAAATATGATTGTTGCAGAGGATGACATGTGGATTTTCCGCTATGATCCCACAACTAAACGCCAAAAGTGCTCGGTGGAAGTCATCATCATCACCAAAAGGCAAACAATTAGTCTTCAAGATCGAAAGTGAAGTCATTGTTGGTGTTTTTCTACGACAGCAACGGAGTTATTCACAAAGAATTTATTCCAGAGGGACAGACTGTCACTACCATAGTTTATTTAAGTATTTTGAAATGCCTATTGAAAAGGGTTCTCCGAGTCCGACCCGAGTATTCAACACCTGAAAGTTTTTCCTTCTTCATTTCAATGCACCGGCTCACCCGGTTGTAGTTGTACAGGGAACTTTGGCTCAAAAACAAGTGTATGTTCTCAACCACCCACCCTATTCCCAGATTTATCTCCCAGCGATTATTTTCTATTCTCAAAATTAAAGTTATCTTTTAAAGGAAGCTTCAATGACGATACTGCTGACATTCAAAGAACCATAATATCGAGTTTAAGGGTCATACCAACAGATGAACTGCAGAGGTCGTTCCAGTGTTTGTTAGATCGTGCCACTCGCTGTATCAATGCACAAGGGGCTTACTTTGAATAAAATACAGGTTATATCTTCAACTTTTGTTTATGTTATTGTTTGTGTAATTATTATCATTATTTTACTGTCGAACCTTGTATACATATAAGAATCAAGATGAAACTATATGAAATACAAGAATACACATTACATGAAAAAATATTTAGGAATACAAGATGAAACTATATGAAATACAAGAATACACATTACACGAAAAAATATCTAGGAATGCAAGATGAAACTAGTACATTCACAAATCTAGGGTAATGAATTACATAAAAGGTAAAAAATCTAAAAAGATAACTCGCAAAGAAATAAACACATGCACACACACAATACATTTCAGTAAAGTTCTTCTGACATTCCACTCTTGCACATTTCCTAAGATACTTTCTAACAAGATATAACAAGTTACGTTTAGAACTATGTTCTACTAGAACACAACTGAACTGGAAACTCATGGTATGAAAGACATTAGACATTCTATACAGGCATATAGTTACGAGACAGTAGATATTTACACACGTGTGAGATAAAGGATAAAACAGTACTACTAGATTTCAGATAGTAGGGGAGGGAGTTCTAGGGCCGTACCCCAGTAAATCCAAGGATTTTCTTGCAGAGATCTAGGCTGGGTTTAGGAAGAAGACATTTTCTTACACGTTGGCGGAGTTGGCTATGTTTAATGCTGGACGTAAACAACGGCTACAAGTAATTGGGAACATTGTGCGGCAGATTTTTATGAATAAATTTGAGATTGTCAAAAATAATTCTATGTCTGGGGGGTAGAATTTTTAGATTATTTTGTTACTTTGCTGTTCGGCAAATTACTTTAAGTATTTTCCAGACAGACAGACAGACAGACAGACAGACAGACAGACAGACAGATAGATAGATAGATAGATAGATAGATAGATAGATAGATAGATAGATAGATAGATAGATAGATTAGATAGATAGATTAGATAGATAGATAGATAGATAGATAGATAGATAGACAGACAGACAGATAGACAGACAGACAGATAGATAGATAGATAGATAGATAGATAGATAGATAGATAGATAGATAGATAGATAGATAGATAGATAGATAGATAGATAGATAGACAGATAGACAGATATATCTTTATTTCAATAGGTTTGTGAATTGGGCACTCAGGCCCGTCTGACATTCTGCCCTTTATCATACATCTTTCACTCTATTCGGGACATTCTACAAATATGCTGTTCATATAACAAACATAACTAACATTGAAGCTGAGAGATATAAAATAAAATATAAAATTTACGTTTCGCTCTTAAACACTCACTCAGTACAGAAGAAACTACATACATTATAAATGACTATCTACTAAACAACATTTTCGGGACTATTCAGAAAACAAAAAAGTGTCTGTAAGAGCAGCTTAAGATAACTTTTAAGTTTTATAATTCATGGAGGCATGTAGTCGACATCAAATAGATATTGGGAAAGCGTGTAGTTGTAGGAAGGAGTATAATTTATATTTTTTATATAGGATGGGAGGGTATTCCAAAGATGAGCAGCAGAATAACTAAAGCTTTTCTTGTAAAGATCAAGTCTAGGTTTTGGAAGACATATGTTGTTCAAGCGTTGGCTGCACTTTGGGCTAAATTTAAACAGGTTCCATAGATAAGGCGGAGCATGCCGTTAAAGAATGTGATGTACTAACCTGGCTTTGATGAAGAGGAACCTGTTCTTAAGAGATAGTATTTTGATACGTTAGTGATGATTAGTTGTTTATGCTTGATCTTTGTCACTAATAAGCTTTATTGCTAGCTTTTGGAGAGAGCAAAGCCTCTTTGTATTTCACACTGAGCAATCATCCCAAACTGTTGAGCAGTAGTCTAAATGTGTTTGTATATGAGCTATGTAGTATGTCTTCCTAGTGTCTTGATCTATGAAGTGCTTAATTTTAGCTAATTGGTATACTTTTTGTGCGATGAGTTTTGTTAGACATTGCACATGAGAGTTCCAGGTCAGATATTGGTCAATGGTAAGACCTAGTGTTTTGTACTCTCTAACGTTTTCTATCTGTGATGTTTCTGTAGAGAGCCGAAATGTTGTTTTTGTTGCGTTTTGTAGTTTCTGTCTTGTTGTTATGAGCACTGATTTTGTTTTAAGGGTGTTTATAATCATGCCATTATTTTTGCTCCATCCAATTAAATTGTATAACTCGACCTGAAGAGCTGATTCTAGATTAACACAATCGTAGTCACTGGTGTAGACTGTACAGTCATCGGCAAAAAGGTCACAAGAAGAGTGTTTAAGATGAAGTGGAAGATCATTGATATAGATAGCAAAGAGCAACGGGCCTAGAATAGAACCTTGCGGAACACCAGTGTCAACTTTAGCAGAATTTGATAGAGAATTGTTGAAGAATACTACCTGTTGTCTGTCTGAAAGAAACGATGCAATTCATTTTATTAGATCAGGGTGCAGTCTATAAGTCTTTATTTTTCTTACAAGAATATCATGGTCAATCATATCAAATGTCTTTTTAAAGTAGACAAAGATGGCACCACATAGTCTGTTGTCATTTATGTTTACTAGCCAGTTTTCTGTCATTTTGGTAAGAGCTGTGTGGCAGGAATGATTGGGTCTAAAGCCTGACTGACTGTCTATGAGTAAATTGTTCTCTTGCATGTGTCGTAGAGTTATTTTGTGTATGTGTTGTTCGAGTGGTTTTTATAATGACGATAATATGGATATTGGTCTATAGTTGGTAAGATTGTTAGATGAGCCAGATTTAAAGCGAGGATACACCTTGGCAGTTTTAAAAGCCTCAGGGAAATAACATGTTGCAATGCACTGGTTGTAAATATATGTTAGTGTATGTAAAATGACAGGTGCAGCATAACGTAAGATCTTATTACTAATATCATCAAGCCCAGCTGTATTGTTGTTTTTTAAGGTTAAGAGATAACTGTGAACTTCACTGACTGTTAAGAATGGAATGTGTAACTGTTTAAAATCGGTACATCTGCTGTACAGGAATGTTTGTAATTCATGTAAGTCGCATACAGGAGCTGATATTGATGATTTAAGAACGTTGATTTCTTCTCTGAAATGTGTACTGATATGTGCGCTGGTGTATGCACGATTGATGGCTTCAGAATCACATTATTTTCTTTTATTTGATAGGGTATTTATGGCTTTCCAAATTGATTTACTGTCTGATTTATTCTGTATTAGATTACTGAAGTAATTTTTTTCTCTTGTCTTATTAAGTATTGAACTTTGTTTCTGAGTGAAAGGTAGGTCATAAATTCCTTGATATTGTGCGCCCGGTAACGTTCTCTCATGGATTGTAGTACTTATCCAAGGTGACTTCTTCTGGTATTTTACTCTCACCTCTTTCATGGGGACATGTTTGTCTAATATATCTCTGAAGATCTTTAGCCAATATTCTATTGCCTCATCAGGGTCAGTTAGTTGGTACACGTGTGTAAGTGAAGATTCTTGCAAATCATTAAGGAATAATTCTAGGTTAAATTTTCTGAAGCTCCTAAATTTCATACTGATGTGATTGTGTTTAGGAAGTTTATACCCTTTTCTTGTCCACGTACAGCAGATTGGGTAATGATCACTTAACGAAGTATGAAAGATGTTACATTCAATGATCTTTTCTGGTTGGGCTACATATATATGATCTAATAATGTGGATGATACTTCTGTTACTCTGGTAGGTTTGGTGACAATTTGGCAAAGATTATAGGATAATATAATATAGTTCCAAATTAGATTTGATTGTGTTAGATCTATGTTGAAATCTCCACGAATGATAATATCTTTGAACCTAACGGTTGAAACCACATTCATCATAGTTGTGAAGTGATCGTATACAGAGATGATGCATTTGGATAGATAGATAGATAGATAGATAGATAGATAGATAGATTAGATAGATAGATAGATAGATAGATAGATAGATAGATAGATAGATAGATAGATAGATAGATAGATAGATAGATAGATAGATAGATAGATAGATAGATAGATAGATAGATAGATAGATAGATAGATAGATAGATAGATAGATAGATAGATAGATAGATAGATAGATAGATAGATAGATAGATAGATAGATAGATAGATAGATAGATAGATAGATAGATAGATAGATAGATAGATAGATAAATAGATATCTGCGTGTGCGTTTATACATGTATACATATCTTGCATCTTACTTCCTTTTCATAGCATGGTAGTTCGCCAAGATGCCCTGTCTTCGGCGAGTTATAAACAAATAACTAAACGGAGAACTTGCATTTCTGTTTCTTACTTCTGGATGAGGCCATAGAAAGATAAGTTATCCGTTTAGTTATTTGTTTTTTTCTCGTTGTGGATGTAATCCTCCAAAAAAAGTCTCACGCCGAAATATCGGATGTTGTATGTTTTTCATTTAGTCATTCTCATACCCTCTATTCGTTTTTTTTTCTCACTTTACTCATTCCCTCTGCCACTTTATACAACTACACCATACACCTCTATCTAACTTTAGTGTTCCATTCGATAGTTTTTTTGGGGATCATGTGATTGTTTCTACTCATCACATGACCGACATATGTCCATCTTCTTTTTCTGATCAACCATGAGACAGGTTGTTGTTTGCTCATCTGTCTGACCTCTGCGTTGTTCTTGAATTCATTCCACTTTATACCGAGTAGATTCCTTAGGCATTTGTTTTCGAAAGAGTCTAACTTCTTGTCTGTTTCTTTAGTTGTTTTTCAGCTTTCACATGCATAAATGAGGGTGGATATTACATTTGAACTGAATATTCTTAACTTGATTTTGTGTTTATAACTTTCGAATGCCATATGTTCTCAAGATCTTTGAAGTCAATGATGCTTTGGCAATTTGAATTCTAACTTATTTTCTGGTGTCACCATTGTGGTCTATATAGCTGACGATATGGATATATATATATATATATATATATATATATATATTATATATATATATAATATATATATATATATATATATATATATATATATATATATATATATATATTTGCATGTATTATACATTTCTCTATATCGTCTAGAATGGATGTCTCACCCTGCCTCTTGTTCTCTACCAATTTATCACTTTTGTGTAGACCCTCTTTGTGTATCTTCCATTCTCTCCAAGTGTCTGCTGCCAGCTTAGTTTGTTATTTACCGTAACAACTGTTGGAAGCGTGGAGTTTAATAATGTTTATATTCCTTTATTATTTGAGATTTTTCATTCTTGTGTTATAGTATCTTCTCTCTCTCTCTCTCTCTCTCTCTCTCTCTCTCTCTCTCTCTCTCTCTCTCTCTGAACCTTTCGAAAAGATTTTCCACAAACACCTGTCCCTCGCCTCTTTTTTGCTCTTGTCCAGGTGACCCTTCTATTGCTGACCATCCTCTCTGTTGTTCTTCTCCATATCTCCCTTGGTCTACCTTTACTTCTGTTCCCTTCTGGTATCCATCTCAGTGCTGTTTTTGCTAGTGAGACGTCAGTCATCCGAGGAAGTATCTTCTACCGTTCGGAAAATTGTTATGTTTTTGTTCGAAAAAAATTCCATTTCAGTTTCATCTGATTTATTTATGATCTTTATTTCTGAGCTATAGAAAACGACTGGTCTAATCTTTGTATTATATATATATATATATATATATATATATATATATATATATATATATATATATATATATACATAATGGAGCAACACTTAACAAAACAGCTGAGAAACACATAAATGCCTTTGAATGTAAAGCTACAGAAGAGTTCTCCAAATATCGTGGACACAAAAAAGAACACATGTATCTATACTACAAGAGCTTAATAGTGAAGAAGGCTGGCTAGTAAAGAGGATCAAAGAGAGAAAACTTAAATATTTTGGACACATTAAACGTCATGATAATTTAGAGAAGACCGTATTGGACGGATACATAAAGGGAAAAAGAAAAAGAGGAAGACCAAAACGAAGATGGCTGCAAGACATCGTTGACGATCTGGAAATGGATGCAACAACAGCGGGCCATCTTCCTCACAACCGAGAGGCCTACAGGAGTGATGTTTTGGAAGCAAAGTTCCGTAAGGGACATGCAAATGAATGAATGATGAATGAATGATAATGGAGCATTACCATCGAGGCACAAATCTGAAACAAGTTGAATGATTCAAGTACTTAGGAACGATTATAACAACTGATGGGACATGTCACAACGAAATAAAAAGCAGACGTGCTCAAGCCAAGTCAGCATTCCAGAAAATGAGTCACATCTTGTGCAACAAATCCATACCAATGGGAACACTTTCCGAGTACTTCGATGTTACATCGAGCCGCCAATTCTGTTTTATGGGTATGAATCATGTTCTATGAATAAGAGAGTACAGGGATAATTTTAAGCCATGGATATGTGGTTTATAAGAAGAAGGTACCATGGACACCCAAGAAAACCAATAATAAAATCTAAAGAGAGGATGTAGTTGAAAAGCAAGTTATAGCAAATATCAGAGGCAGACAACCGAGATTTAGAGGACATTTCCTTAGAAGAGGAACATTGGAACACATTGTGGCAACTGGAAAAATTAAGGGAAGAAGAGACAGAGGAAGATGGAGAGAGAAGTTACTGGATGGCTGATCTCATAATCAATTCTAAAGACAGGAAATTGTGGAGAGAAATGATCGCTACGCCACGCGGCATGGCATTTGAAGTGAATTGAATATATATATATATATATATATATATATATATATATATATATATATATATATATTACATGGGATTGTTGTGGGAGCGGTGGTGTATGGAAGAGGATCTACGTGTATTATATGACAAAGGTGTATTACTGGCTGTTTGATGTATTTTACCTGAAGTAGTTGAGCTGTTTAATGTATCTCACCGGGGAGACCATCAGTAGTTGAGGTGTTTAATATATCTCACCGGAGAGACCTGCAGTAGTTGAGCTGTTTGATGTATCTCACCAGGGAGACCTGTTGTAGTTGAGCTGTTTGATGTATCTCACCAGGGAGACCTGCAGTAGTTGAGCTGTTTGATGTATCTCACCAGGGAGACGTGCAGTAGTTGAGCTGTATGACGTGAACCTCACTCTCACCACGCTTCACTCACACCAGAGAAAGAAAGACACGCAGGAACGTCTTGTCAGGGACCATCAGTTTATTGCGTGTTTTAGATGACCCAGATGATGACTCGCTCTCAGGATGTTGGCATGTTATGATAATATAACGTACACAGCTGCTAATGAAGAAACAACCTATGACAAAGTCGTGCAACAATGGGAGACAAAATTAATCAACGATGACTTCATCTTCAGCTTTCCAAGCCACTAAAGGTCATTGCTGCAGATAAATTTCCCCTCAACCCCTCTATATTCCTAACCTTATCTCCAGTTGGTGACACACGTTTCTTTCATATCCTCTTCTTTGTTATTTTTATATTTACGTCTTGGTCTACCCCTTGGTCTTGTTCCCTGCATTTCTTGTGCGTACATAATTTCAGTGTTCCGACCACAGACAGTAATCGTTTCCTCTTTCCTCATTTGTCTGTTGCCTAGCCCACTGACCTTGGCTATCACTCTTTTCCACAACTCCCTGCTCCCAGCGCTGATTATAAGCTGTGCTGACGTTGTTTGTCCCTGCCATCTAGTAATCCGTCCAGTATTTTCTCTCAATGTCTACTTCGGTCTCTTTTGCCTGGCATATTTCATGTTTACCAATGTATCCTAGTTTGCCTCGCCCTAAATCGTGTCCTAAGAATCTGGATTGTCTTTTTTCTGAGTTTTGTTATGGTTTGTCTCGTCTCCCCGGCCCCTCTCAGAACCTCCCTGTCTGATTTCTTTGCTGTCCCTGGTATTCTTAGCATTCTTCTAAGTAACCACATTTCAGTGGCTTCAAGCTGGCGTTGTTGTACTTCATTAGAGACTGACCATGGCTCACATCTGTAAAATAAAATTGGCTCGATGTAGCACTGGAGTACTCTTTACTTCACTACATGTAAGGAAAAGACTACATTGTCCAGTTTCACTCTGAGGTATGTCGGGCGTTTTGTCTGTGTAAGCTCCCTTCCCTGTATTCCCAGTTTAAAGCTTTCTGTCTTGTTGGACAATGAGAAGCGGGTGGCTGTGAACTTTGTGAGGTTTATCATCACTCCCAATTTTGTAGCCCAGTCTTTTATGGTATTTAGTGCTTCCTGTATTCTGTGGGTTGCGGGTGTATTATTTCCCAACGTTCCACATAGCGAAGCCATCTGTGTGCAAGGTGTGTGATATGTTGCGTGCACGGTGTGTGATATGTTGTGTGCAAAGCGTGTGATATGTTGCATGCAAGGCGTGTGATATGTTGCGTGCAAGGCGTGTGATATGTTGCTTGCAGGGCGTGTGATATGTTGCGTGCAAGGCGTGTGATATGTTGCTTGCAGGGCGTGTGATATGTTGCGTGCAAGGTGTGTGATATGTTGCGTGCAAAGCTTGTGATATGTTGCGTGCAAGACGTGTGATATGTTGCATGCACGGCGTGTGATATGTTGTGTGCAAAGCGTGTGGTATGTTGCGTGCAAGGCGTGTGCTATGTTGCATGCAAGGCTTGTGATATGTTGCGTGCAAGGCGTGTGATATGCTGCGTGCAATGCGTGTGATATGCTGTGTTCAAGGCGTGTGATATGCTGTGTGCAAGGCGTGTGATAAGCTGGTCGGCAGTTTGTCTGTGATGTCATTTATGTATATCATGAACAGAGTGGGAGAAATAACTCCTCCCTACGAAACGCTTTGGCTCATAATGGCTCCGTGACTTAGTTTCGGTTTTTCTTTTGGTCGGTTTATGAGGGTTAGTTTGTTGTCAGTCATCTAGTTCTTCTCCTCTGTAGTTCAGTGTCTCATAGCCCCAGCTTGGAGAGTGGCTGTTGAACTCCCCAACAACAAGGTGTTTTGTACTTTCGATTTTTATTTTGTGAAGCTGTAGGGCTGTGGCAAGAGGGCTGTAGTAGTTTGTATTTTGTATGGCTCCACTGGTTAGAAGGAGTTTCACTGTTAGGTATTCCAGCTCACCTTCTGTGGATCTGCTTGTTTTTACAGCTGGGACAGATGTTTTGACTAGGGTCATTATTCCACCTTTTGATCTACTAGGACTGTCATGTAGAAAGCACTCGTAGACTCGTATCAAAAACCTGAGTGTCTCTCTTAGATGTGTTTCTTGAATGCCGTTTGTTTTGAGAAAAGCTCGCACTTCGAACATCTTGTCTCCCACTCCGTCTGCATTCCAGTGAACCACAGTGAGGACTGCACTATTGAGTTTGCTGTCTCTGGCCTGCCACAGTGAGGACTGCACTGTTGAGTTTGCTGTCTCTGGCCTGCTACATTGAGGACTGGACTGTTGAGTTTGCTGGCTATTGCCTGCCACAGTGAGGACTGCACTGTTGAGTTTGCTGTCTCTGGCCTGCCACAGTGAGGACTGCACTGTTGAGTTTGCTGTCTCTGGCCTGCTACATTGAGGACTGCACTGTTGAGTTCGCTGTCTCTGGCCTGCTTTTCTGATCTTTTCAGGCCGTCATGAGGAGGGAGGGGGTTGTTCTTTTGGATGTACTTTTGTGGCCCGGGATTCTTTCCCTGTCCTTCCCGCTGTAATAGGACAGGGAAGACTCCATGGCGGGAGATGGGATTGTATCAATAGCATTCTTAACCTCGCAGGTGCGTGTGTGTCCTGTTTTACCAGTGCACCGCGCCGTAGCCAACACCCTCCGTCTTTGGCAGGTCGGGGGAGGGGGGAGGTCCCGGACAAGAGGACTACATCGTACACGTGCTCGCGGTGCTCGACAATAGGTTACAGTCCGTTTCTAAGTGGTACAACTTTGAATTATCTGTTACACCTGGTTAGACTTTCGCCACAAGATGATATTTTAGCCAGGTCCTGTCAATCGCGTCTAGATAATATCACTAGATTATGATCCGTGTGAGAATTAAGTCCGAAATATCAAGAATCGTTTCACTAGTTTGCAGCTTGTAGGACACCCGTCGCCATCTTAACCGGAAGACTTCAGTAACATGTAAATATTATGCTGTAACACAAAAAGTATTTGACCAAACGAATGGAAAAGAATTGTATTTATACCACTGCCAAAAAAAAAAAAGACAACCTGAAATTAAGCACAAACTACAGAACTGTTGCCCTGATTAATCATGCCAGTAAAATTATGTTCCAAATCACAAGTGGTAGACTTCGTAAGAAAATAGAAGATGTCAGTATGGTCCAAGCTGGTTTCAGACAAAGAAGAGGATCAAGAGATTGTATATTCTATATAAGATTAATAATAGAGAAATGCAGAGAGTTTAATGTGAATCAATATTTATCCTTTATAGACTTCGTATTGGAAGGATACATAATGAGAAAAAGAAAAAGAGGAAGACCGAAACGAAGATGGCTGCAAGACATCGTTGACGATCTGGAAATGGATGCAGCAGCGGCAGGCCATCTTGCTCACAACCGAGAGGCCTACAGAAGTGCTGTTTGGGAGGCAAAGTTCCGCAAGGGACATGCAATGGAATGAATGAATGAGACTACTCAAAGGCATTTGACTGTGTACAACATCAGAAAACTCTGGGAAATAATGGAAAAAAATGGGATTTCCAACACATTTGATACAATTAACATCACTGCTGTATCTAGACCAACGAGTAGCAGTAAGAATAAATGATGAAACAACAACTTGGTGAGACATAAAACAAGGAGTCCGTCAGGGGTGCATATTGTTGTCTCAGTTATTTAACTTGTACACTGAAAATATAACGGATGAATGTTAGAGAAGATGTAGGCAAAGAATATTACGGTGCCATAACAATTGGAGGTTATGAAATACCAGCGATTAGATATTTTGATGACACAGTGTTAAGGTCCACAACACAAAGAGGAATGGAAAAACTAATTATGTCAGTCCGTAAGAACAGGGAAGAGCAAAGAAAACTAAATTAATGACAAGTGACAAAACAAAAAAGGCAGCTGATATATGTATACATGATAAAAACTGGAAGAAGTGGAGAGTTTTGAATATCTTGGATCAATATTAAGTAATAATAGAGATGCAATGAGGGACATTAGAAGATGACATATATTGTTATTCATAAAGTAAAACAATTAAATAATCTGTGGAGAGGAACAGACAGAGCTACAAAAATAATATTTTTAATGGCATGCATCTTTCCCACCGCAACATATGCCTGGGAGACCTGCAAACTTTACAAAACAGCTGAGAAATACATAAATGCCTTTGAATATAAATGCTACAGAAAAGTTCTTCAAATACCATAAACGCAAAAAATTGAAGAAATATATCCATACTAAAAGAACTTAATTTTTAAGAAGGCTGGCTAGTAAAGATTATTAAAGAGAAAAAACTTTTATATTATGGACATATTAAACGTTTGTATATTTGTTGTTAATTAGGACATTAATAGGCATCTTGAGCCTTGAATCTAGGACTTAGCATCATCACACTCTGGACACACTCTCACATGATCTGATCTCTGTTTCAGTAACCACCAAAGAGTATGAACACTACATGTACCAGTCAGATGTTGGTTCTGACAACCTCGAATTCTGCCAACCATCCATCCTGGTCCTCCTTTATCATCCCTCCCATCTCTAGACTTCATCCCCTGTAGATATATACTGACGCATGGCCTGTTCTCCTCCAGCACCAGTGTCTCGGTCACTGACTTCAGTATATCCGTCCTGTCCAAAGAGATCATGGCCGCTTTAATAGACGTAAGGCCAACATGGTCGGCTATTTGATAGCATACACAGAGATTCATTATGGAGAATTTTAAGTCTGTATGGAATACCATCTAAAATTGTCAAAATCATTAAGGACTTCTACAATGGATATGTTAGTATAGTAAAGATAGAAGAAGTCATGAGTGAATGGTTCCAGATTGAAACAGGTGTGAAACAAGGATGTATACTGTCTCGTCTCCTTTACATTTTGAGATTACACTAGACTTCATAATGAAGCTGCACAGGTAACACAGGTATTGACTGGGTACATGGGAGCCAACTAGAAGATATTGATTTTGCTGATGACATAACTCTTATCAGTAATAATGTGAATTCCAAGCATGAACAACAGATAGCCTGTCTTCACTGGCTAGCAAAATAGGACTTGAAATTAACAAGGACAAAACAAAAATAATAAAAATTCTCCTTAAACAAAATTGAAGAAGGCAATCAATTTGCATACCTTGGCAGCTACATAGACCAAGATGATGATACCACAAAGGAATTTAGAATCAGAATTACAAAAGCAGCATCGATCTTAAAGAATCTTGAGAACATATGGAATTCAAAAGTTATAAGCACAAAAACAAAATTAAGCCTATTCAATTCAAATGTAATATCCACACTCATTCATGCATGCGAAAGCTGGAAAACAACTAAAGAAATAGACAAGAAATTAGACTACTTTGAAAACAAATGCCTAAGTAAAATACTTGGCATCAAGTGCAACGAATTCAAGAACAATGCAGAGACAAGACAGATGACTGAACAACAACCAAGTTCATGGGTGATCAGGAAAAGGAGATGGACGTGTGTTGATCACGTGATGAGAAGAAATGATCAGAGAATCACAAAACAAGCTATCAAGTAGAACACAACAGGCCAAAGAAAAAGAGGCAGACCGCGTGAAACTCTGAAGAGGGCATTGTTAAGAGAGGCCAAATTAGCAGGCATAAAATCCCTTGATGAGGTTGAAAGACTCGCCGAAGACAGAACAAATTGGCGAACTACTTTGCCAGCCCTATGTGATGTTTAACATCACGGGAAGGATATAAGATATAAGATAACATGACCAGCTACTTAATTGCCTTTCACTCACGTATGCCCTGTGTAATATAACCACGTCAGTTTGGTGTGACTGGATTGTAGCAAGAGTTGAACCCATTCTTGTAGGTAACAAACCCACCTCTGTTCTGGGAAGTTTTGAGAGTCTGTCATCGTACACGTCATCGTACACGTCATCTTGTCAAACTAGCCAGGACAGGGGCTTGGTCACTGCCCCAGTTCCCATCCACGTGCTCTATATCTCAGTTTATAAGACCCCCGTACCACCAGTCTACCTCGCCTACAGACAACAAAGCCCCATCTACTCTTTCTGCCTTTCAGCACTGAACCGTCCGTCAAGATGGCTGAGACATGTGGTTGAGCATGAAGGTAAACAAAGGTTCAGTATTAGACTCCGGCGTCATTGTACTCAGGGCAGCCCCGTAAATTCTCCCCCCCCCCCCCGTGCCGCTGAAAACATCCAAGAGTGTGAGTGTAAACGAGATCTTGAAATGCAAACTCAGTCCTGTCTCCCATCCACTCTCTACATCCTCTGCTAAGCTCGGAGATGACGACTCTGCTGAGCCTTTTTGTGTCTCTCTTGCTTCTATGTACTCTGCTCCTTTTATTATATCATTCTCAACACACACACATCTCTAAGTAATGTGTCTGCCTGAATCATCTACAGTGCGTTCGGAAAATAACTGTGCACTAACCCAGTATCGATTCCGGTGTAGTATTCTACATCTTACAGTACAATGACTGCACCAGGTAGATTTGGATAGATACCGCAGACATTAAAATATCACACCGATAACGGAACCAATACTGAGTTAGTGCCAGTTACTTATGGAACACCACGTTTAATACGACAACCTTTCATTACTGTCAGTGATTTATGCAGGGGATGAGCGGTGCTGCCAACCGCAGTTAGATAAGCTTTGACCTGTACAACTTTGTGTCTAATCCCCATGTCAGGCAGGCCAGCAGATAACTCATGCTCACAGTCTGAGTATCTCTGGTGTAACCCAGGACAGTCCACAAAGTCTGAGTATCTCTGCTGCTACCAGGACAGTTCACAACAGTCTGAATATCTCTGGTGTAACCCAGGACAGTCCACAGAGCTTCATTTTTAATTCTGTCCAATCTATCAATCTTTTTAAAAGGCGTATTAATAAACATACATACACACATACACATAGAAATGTAACACTTAATAGTAATTAATATTTGGTCTGTACACATGTTTATAAATGTAACCAAACAAAAAATACATTTTATAACAGCTTGAAACTGCGATATAACATTTATTATTTGTACTATATTTTTTATACTTCACGTCACTATTACAGAGGAGATATTGACTTACTGCTTCACATGTGACAACACAACGGTACACTAATATACACCATGTAACAATAACAACCCACATAACAATAACATATCAATATAAATCAATACACGGATATGACCAGCACATGAGTAACAGCTCAACTCAACACAACAGTTGTCACACTCAACATGAATCCAAGAGCACATGAATCAGCAGTTGCAAAACTCAAC
>CM019698.1:1430231-1506756 GCA_009760885.1 Achatina immaculata
GTGTTTTCTGATCCCGAAATTAAAAGACAAAGGCTGGAATGACGATCGAGAACTCTCTCCGACCAAAGAAACTTTGCTTTAAAAACACTCGAAGATGAAGGCCCTACTCATCACATTCTTTGATAGTAAAGACGTGACTCACAAGGAATTCCTGCCACAGGATGTCACTGTCAAAGGCTTGTACAAAAATGGTACCATAGAGTTTGCTGAAGCGCATCCATCTTGTGAGACAGAATTTGATAGTGTCTGGAGATTGGCATGTTTTGGAAGATAACTGTCTCGAGCATTCGGTCCTCGTCGTGAACATCCTCCTTCCTCGCCAGGTTTAGCTCCTGTAGTTTTCATGTTGTTTCCTAAGCTCAAGTCTCCTCCCATCATGAACATCATTCTTCCTCGCCAGGTTTAGCTCTTGTAGTTTTCATGTTGTTTCCTAAGCTCAAGTCTCCTCCCATCATGAACATCATTCTTTCTCGCCAGGTTTAGCTCTTGTAGTTTTCATGTTGTTTCCTAAGTTCAAGTCTCCTCCCATCATGAACATCCTCCTTCCTCGCCAGGTTTAGCTCCTGTAGTTTTCATGTTGTTTCCTAATCTCAAGTCGCCACCAAAGTGAAGCGTTCTGACCATATTTAAGACACTCAAAGACTTATAACCGGTAAATTGAACATTTCTTCTAAAACGTTTAATGTCATTCCTGGACTTCTGCCATCTTTGTGAGTGCTACATACATACATACATACATACATACATACATACATACATACATACATACATACATACACAAATACATACATACATACACACATACATACATACACACATACATACACACATACATATATAATACATACATACATGCATACATACATACATATACATACATACATGCATACATACAAACACACATACATATATAATACATACATACATAGATACATACATACATTCGTGCGTACATACGTACATACGTAAATACATACACATAAACGCTCTCAAACACAAACAATATGCATACATGCACATATTGTTACATACAGTAATATAAATGCATGTCTACAAACATACACATATCCATACACACTGGGTCACACATACCCATAAAAAAGACATTCCTACATAGTACGTGCATGCGTACGTAGATACGCATATACATGCATGATTACATACATACATACATACATACATACATACATACATGCATGTATGCATACATGCATATATACATATACATATGCAAATACGAACATCCATTCGTGCACACACACATACATATGTTCAAGTCACAGAATAGACAGATATAAAACCTGTGTGGTAAAATATTATGTGCTGACATCCAGTTTTTTTTACTTCTACATCAACAAACTTTACAGAACTAATATATAGCGTTTACTTCATTACTGAACTTATTAACAGCAGAATTATATGAAATATACATTTACTTTCAGCACATTTATATGCATGAATGTGACATTGGATAGATGGATGGATGGATGGATGGATGGATGGATGGATGGATGGATGGATGGATGGATGGATTGATGGATGGATGGATTGATGGATGGATGGATTTTTTTGACGGACGGACTTACGGATGGATGAATGGATGGATGGATGGATGGATGGATGGATGGATGGATGGATGGATGGATGGATGGACGGAAGGACGAATGGATGGATGAATGAATGGATGGATGGATTGATAGACAGAAGGACGGACTGATGGATTGATGGATGAAAGAACTGATGAATGTACGTGCTAACTGATGAAAGAACGCTAATTAAAAAAAAAAGCGGACAAACAAATAAACCAAAAATAAAAAAAAAAACAAAGAAACAAATAAACGAACAAACAAATAAGCAAACAAACAGAGAAACAAAACGTATTAATCAATATTTAGACATTTTTCTAAAATAAAAGGTTCAGATTTTGAGTATACGAACAAACAGTTTTTGAAAATTACCTCTGAGAAATAATGTTTTTTTTTTCTATTTCTAAAATTATGCATCTTTTCTTAAAGGTTCTTTCATTAACCTTATAAATAATTTCAGTAATGTTGTTATTCATTTACGCTGTCCATGTGTATTTCCACATATTATTACAGACTGTAAGAAACATTTATTTCACACAAACAATTTAAATTAGTAACATTTGTCATAAACAAAAATGAACAGTGTATCACAAAGTCACGTTTGTGTTCTATTGTTTTTGCATCGTTTTCACATAAATAAAACTACTTTATTACGCAAACTAAAAAATTAAAATATTAATCTGTTAAAATTATATAGTAGAAATGAAGTGGTTATATTATGTCTGCAATTCAGCAACAAAAATATGAAACAGGCTGACAGACAGACAGACAGCCGAACAGACAGACTCACACACTCTCACACACACACATATATATATATGCTGGCAGAGGCAGGCAGGCAGACAGACACGAAGGCATGCAGACAGGCTGACAGATATATAAATAGACAGACACATCGACATATAGACAGACAAATATGTAGATAGGCAGGTAGGTATATATATATATATATATATATATATATATATATATATATATATATATATATATAGATAAGTAAGCATTCAGGCAGACAGACATACACATATATAGAAAGACAGGTAGCAGACAGATATAGATAGGCACTCAGGTCGGCAGACAGACAAGTATCTAGATAGACAGGTAGGCAGGCAGGCAGACAGAACGAACGAAGGAATGAACGTAATGGACTTTATTTTCAAAGGGTTAAGAATTGGGCAAGCAGGCCCGTCCGACATTCTGCCCTTCATCATACAGCTTTCACTTAGTCACAGTCATTCAGCATTTGTTAATGAGCATAATAATTATGAGACACAATTAAATGATTACATAAATAAAAAGTAAACTTATATCACGTCCATACACTCTACATTCTGATTTATGAAACAAAATGAAATAAAGTAACAATTCCATAATTCATCTACACCTATCTCCTCAACTTCACAGAAAGATGTCACACACTTAAATATTTTGCAGTTACCTTTGACAGATGCCTATCTTTCAGAGAACACATGGAGGAGACGACAATGAAGGCAAAGAAAAGCCTAGCAGCATTACAAATGATGGCAAATATGGGTCTACCACAAAAACCTCTATTCTAAGCAATGAAATCTCTGGTAATGTCGAGATTTGGACATGGCATCGGCGTGCTCACTTTATCAACAGCCCAAACAACCGGGCTGCTGGAGAGAATTAAGAATGAAACAAAGAGAACTTTTCTGGGATGTCCCAGAGGTACACACTGGTTGCCATGCGACACCTATTGAACATAACGAGCATGAAATGTATAAACTGTAAAAGCTTTATTACTAACAACCACAACGTTTTGACGTTTCGGCGTGGGCCTTAATCATACTAACACATACAGGACGAAGAATTAGAGAGAGGAGATAAAGTATACATGTAAATACTTCCTATGTTTAAAATAAATAAATAAATCAAATGAAATGAGCACTTAGCTTGAATATGTAGATTTGCCGACGCTCGTTCATAAAAATGTTGGTATCACAGCTTTACTGCAGTGCTTGGTACATAGTTGTATACTTACACACTAATTATTGTTTGTTAACGAGCATGAAAACTCAACATAAACACGCACAAGTAAAAGAGAACATACGAATCAAGAGCATGGAAGACCGCCCGTTGTAAAAGTAAATTCACCCACAAAAAGGTACAACAATAAATCGAGGTCAACCATTGAAATAGTAGATTCAAACAAATAAAGGTATAAGAATAAATCGAGGTCACCGTTTGAAAAATGAATTTCAGGAAAAAAAAATTACATTACTAAATCGAGGTCAACCATTGAAAAAGGAGATTCAGACACAATAAGGTACAATAATAAATCGAGGTCACCCACTGAAAAAGGAAATGCAGGCACAAAAAGGTACAAACTAAATCGAGTTCACCGGTTGGAAAAGGAGATGCAGGCACAAAAAGTTACAAGAATAACTCGAGGTCACGTAATTAAAAAGGAGATTCATTCACAAAAAGGTACAAGAATAAAATGAGGTCAGTCACTGAAAAAGGAGATTCAGGGACAAAAAAGTTACAAGAATAAATCGAGGTCACCCATTGAAAAATAAGATTCATGCACAAAATGGAACAATAATAAATCGAGGTCACACAATGAAAAAAGATATTCAGGCACAAAAAGGTACAATAATAAATCGAGGTCACCCATTGAAAAGGGAGATTCAGGCACACAAAGGTACAAGAATAAATCGAGGTCAACCATTGAAAAAGTAGATTCAAACACAAAAAGATAGAGGAATAAATCGAGGTCACCTACGGATAGTGGACGCTGAAAAGACCATGGCTCAGTAATCCTGCCTTGAAAAATATCCCCGTGGGTGCCGACTGGATTGATGCCCGAAGTTTACATGTGGCTCAGTCGAGAATACTGAAATTGGTCGGCAGGACGACAAGAATCAGAAAGAAGGAGTGAATTATTAAACAATCCAACCCAGATGACAACATAATCACATAGAGCTCGCAAGGTAGTTCGCCAATTTTTCCTGTCTTCGGCGAGTCTTTCAACCTCATCAAGGGATTTTATGCTGTTAATTCGGCCTCTCTTAACAATGTCCTCTTCAGAGTTTCACGCGGTCTACCTATTTTTCTTCGGCCTGCTGTGTTCCATTTGATAGCTTGTTTTGGGATTCTCTGATTGTTTATTCTCATCAAGTGACCAACATATGTCCATCTCCTTTTCCTGATCACCTGTGAGACTGGTTGTTGTTCAGTCATCTGTCTTATCTCTGCATTGTTCTTGAATTCGTTCCACTTGATGCCGAGTATTTTCCTTCCGCATTTGTTTTCAAAAGGTTCTAAATGACCGTTATTGCCTGAGGTGGCGCGCGTCTCAAATAGCCTCTGGCAGTCAAGTCCAGATGCTGGCCTTCTCGTGGCAGAACTGTTTAAACTGACAGGAGAAGGGGCGAGGGCGAATATCTGGCGCCTGAAAACCAGATACTTAGGGTAGATGAGTGGCATGTTTGGTTAACATCTATCGCTGCTGGCGAGATTCTCAGCTGCTGTGCGTGGAGCGGTGCTCCTCCCTACCAGTGAAGAAAGGTGCAAATGGGGTTGCCGCGCAGCACCACTGCGGAAATGGTGGTAGAAAGGATAAAGCGAAGCAAACATCAAATCACGGCACTTCTGGTCTGGAGGTCGTCAACGTCCTAACTGTACTCATATCGGGTGAAATGCCTGAACTGGCTTAACCCAGAGGTTAAGACACTGCTGGCGAGACTCTTCGGATGCTGCGAGTGGTGTGAATTTCCGCCCGGTCAAGGAAGAAACTGCGGAAAAGAAGTAAGGGTCGCTGTGCGGCGCCGATGTGAAAAGGTGAAGGAAAAGATCAAATGAAGTTTAATCAGTATATCCAGTAGTATCGCTGCGAGAGCTACACAAACCACGGCGCCTCTGCTCTAGAGGCCGGCCACGTCCGAAATACACCTACACTGGTGAAATATGCCTAAACCGGCTCACATCAGGGGTGGAACTTGATGGCCAGGCATGTCACATCACCTCCGCTCTAGAGGTCGGTCACGTCCCAAACACGCCCACACTGGGATAATATGCCTAAACCGGCTCAACCCAGGGGTGGAAGTCACTAATGGCGAGGATTCGTCCTCCTGAACAAAACCTCCATCCTGGTCACAACTAGAAAGTGTTGCGGCCACGACCGCAAAATGCTGAAGTCGGAGACACTGGACCAGGGCAGTCTAGATAGGCAACCGCCTCTCACCCGGTGGCGATGTATGCGTATCCTAATCACGATGAGGTTTTCCGGTGAGAAAGTCCAATACTGGACTGGATGGGCAACCACCTCTAGTCTGGCGGTGATATACGGGTATCTCAAAAGACGTCGAGATTTTCCGGTGAGAAAGTCCAACTCTAGTCTAAACTGATGTAACGAAATCCACGGTGTCACGCAATTTCGCTTCTGAGACACACCAAGAATACAGGCTCAAGCCTTGAGATACTCTGAACCTCTGGTGGTCCTCTCAGGGGTCTCGTGTGATTCTTTCGGGGACCACACGGGAGACCACGGGACTTAACGAGGACCACATGCGTAAATTCAGTAGGATCACAGGGCGGTATTGGTGGTAGAAGTGAACGAAGAAAATACAGAAGAAGAAATTTTCAAAAAGAGTCTAATTTCTTGCTATTTCTTCAGTTGTTTTCCATCTTTCACATGCAATAATGAGGGAGGATATTACATTTGAATTGAATAGTCTTAACTTGGTTTTTGTGCTTATAACATTTGAATGACATATGTTCTCAAGATTCTTGAAGATCGATGACTCTTTTGCAATTCTAACTTCCTTTCTGATGTCACCATCTTGGTCTATATAGCTGCCAAGGTATGCAAATTGATTGAATTCTTCAATATCTGTCATTTTATATGAATGTTTCCATTCTGATTCATGAGAAATTTAATTATTTGTGTTTTATCCTTGTAATTTCAAGTCCGACTATGGTAGCTAGTGAAGACAGATTATCTGTTTTTTCTTGCATGAAATTCACATTGTTACTGATAAGAGTTATGTCATCAGCAAAATCAAGATCTTCTAGTTGGGTCCCATGTACCCAGTCAATACCTGTGTTACCTGTGCAGCATTTTTTTCATTTATGAAGTCTATTGTAATTCCAAAAAGCAAAGGAGACAGTATACACATTTTGGGTTTGGTTTGAAATACTCGGGAACAAATGTCTTTTCGTAACAGACATGAATCCTATCGAACACGTATGGGATTAGCTGCAAAGGCGTGTTTGTCGCCGAAACGTTTCTCCAGCCATAACTACTGATGACCCAGTTTTAATCATAAATTTGATATTCTATAGCTTTTTAAATTGAGTGAATACAATTTTCAAATTGCACACAATAATACCTAAGTGTTTAAACACCCACTTGACACTTTCTTGCTTCTGTGTGATGATAATTTGTTAGTCCCAGGCGTTCTCAAGTTAGTGTGGTGTGTGGCCTCCGCTTGCATCGATCAGCGACTGGAATCTCCTCGGCATAGATGCGATCAGATGTCTGATGTGTGCCTGTGGGATGGCTGCCCACTCTTCCTGGAGTGCCTTCCACGGAATACGACGATTAGCTGGAGAAACGTTTCTGCAACAAACAAGTCTTTGCAGCTCATCCCATCGTTGCTCGATCGGATTCATGTTTGTTATGAAAAGAAATTGTTTCCCAGGTATCTGAAACCAAACCAAAAATTGTCACGAAGATATCAAGTCCATGATTTAGCGTGGATTGTATTATTATCGTGTATAGTCACAACGCAGTAGCTGCGCTTGCTAATAACGCATTTCCTTTTACAATAACTCACTTTGCATTTATGGAAAAGTCGTGATCTTTGTGGTGAGCACAACTCACGCAAACAAAACCCTATAAAACGATGATGTTACACAAACAAATTCAGTTAATTTTCAAGCAGAAAATTACGGCTAGCTTATCGTAACATTTACGAAACATTGCTATTGGTCGCCTGCAAGCAGACGGAAGTCAAAGTCAGGTTTCCAGACATTTAAACGTGCAACAGAGTACCATCAGTCGACTTTGGCACCCTTTCCAAGCCACTGGCTCAGCTGAAGACCGGCACCGCAGTGGACGACACAGGGTGACAACAGCAGCTGATGATCGCTTTGTTCTGGTTCATCACCTCAGAAACAGATTTAGAACAGCTTATTCAAGTGCCCAGTCATGCTTGCAGGACGTCGTGTGTCTGATCACACTGTCCGGAAATGACTGCATGAAGCTAGACTGGTGGCACGACGACCTCACCGAGATCCTGTCTTAACACGACGCCATCGCCAACATCGACTTGTTTGGGCCAACCAGCATCGGCCCTGGAACACTGATAATCAATGGAGCCGTGTCTGGTTTAGTGACGAATCTTCCTTTTATTGCACCGCCATGATATGCTAAGAAGGGTCTACCGTAGGCCAAATGAACGTTTAAACGAAAACTGCGTTGATGAAGCTCCGCCGCACGGTGGTGGTGGAGGTGTAATGGTATGGGGAATGATCAATTTCAACGGTAGGAGTCCATTGGTGAAGACTGAATGAGGCTTGAATGCGCAACGATACGTCAATGAAATTCTTCGACCCAACGCCATTCCATTTCTGGCTGAGGAAAGGTCTGTGTTTCAACAGGATAACTCCAGACCCCATTCTGCACGGTTCACCACACAGTTCCTGACTGCTAACAATATTCGCACCCTTCACCCAGTCTCCAGACAAGAACCCGATCTAGCAAATATGGGATGAGCTGCAAAGACGAGTTCGTCGCAGAAACGTTTTTCCAGCCAATCGTTGTGATCTATGGCAGGCACTCCAAGAAGAATAGGCAGCCATTCCACAGGCGCACATCAGACATCTGATCGCATCTATGCCCAGGAGACGCCATTCGCTGATCGAGGCAAGCGGGGGCCACACACCATACTAACTTGAGAACCATTGGAACCATTAAATTCTCGTCAGACAGAAGCAAGAAAGTGTCAAGTGAGTGTTTAAACCCGTAGGTATTATTGTGTGCAATTTGAAAAGTTTATTCATTTAATTTAAAAAGCTATAGAATATCAAATGTATGGCTAAAATTGGCTCAACAGTAGTCATGCGTTTCTTTTTGTAGACAGTATATGTACATTTGGATCGGTCAAGCGTGTAGAAAGACAGAAGCGGAAAGGGGTTTGTGGTATATCGTAATGGATGCTCCATCGTCAGCGAGTCCAGACCCTTCCCAACATAGAACATGAGGATGGAGTATGAAGCAACCACTCAAGCTATAAGCTGGTTATAAAACCACCAAGTATCACAAACTATAAACTAGCTATCAAACCAACAAGTATCAAAAGCCATAAAATGGCTAGCAAACGAGCAAGTATCACAAGACATAAGTTGGCTATCAAAATAGCAAGTATCACAAGACATAAGTTGGCTATCAAAATAGCAAGTATCACAAGACATAAGTTGGCTATCAAAATAGCAAGTATCACAAGGCTTAAACTGACTATCAAACGAGCAAGTATCACAAACCATACACTGGCTAGCATACAAGCAAGTATCACAAGGCTTAAACTGCTGTCAAAACAGCAAGCATCACAGGACATAAACTGGCTAGCATATCAGCAAGTATCACAAGGCATAAACTGGCTAGAAAACGAGCAAGTATCGCATGGCATAAACTGGTTAGCAAACGAGAAAGTATCTCAAGGTATAAACTGGTTATCAAAACGTCAAGTATCACAAGCCATAAACTGGCTATCAAACCAGCACGTATTACGAGCTATAAACTGGCTATCAAACCAGCACGTATTACGAGCTATAAACTGGCTATCAAACCAGCACGTATTACGAGCTATAAACTGGCTATCAAACCAGCACGTATTACGAGCTATAAACTGGCTATCAAACCAGCACGTATTACGAGCTATAAACTGGGTAGCAAACCAGCACGTATTACGAGCTATAAACTGGCTATCAAACCAGCACGTATTACGAGCTATAAACTGGGTAGCAAAACAGCACGTATTACGAGCTATAAACTGGCTATCAAACCAGCACGTATTACGAGCTATAAACTGGCTATCAAACCAGCACGTATTACGAGCTATAAACTGGGTAGCAAAACAGCACGTATTACGAGCTATAAACTGGGTAGCAAAACAGCACGTATTACGAGCTATAAACTGGCTATCAAACCAGCACTTATTACGAGCTATAAACTGGGTAGCAAAACAGCACGTATTACGAGCTATAAACTGGGTAGCAAACCAGCACGTATTACGAGCTATAAACTGGCTATCAAACCAGCACGTATTACGAGCTATAAACTGGGTAGCAAAACAGCACGTATTACGAGCTATAAACTGGCTATCAAACCAGCACGTATTACGAGCTATAAACTGGCTATCAAACCAGCACGTATTACGAGCTATAAACTGGGTAGCAAAACAGCACGTATTACGAGCTATAAACTGGGTAGCAAAACAGCACGTATTACGAGCTATAAACTGGGTAGCAAAACAGCACGTATCACAAGCCATAATATTATCAGACTCACAATGCAGGCCAATACAAAAAAAAATGAAAACAATGTGATGAGTCGCGATTGGGTGGCCAAACTAAAAGAGTCACAAATCTCTCCTCTAACATGGATTCACTGACCAGGACATGCCGGTAACAAAGGCAAGAACATGGGAAACCAACAAAGTTTTGAATGCAGCAACTATCACCAAAGATTCAGCGAAAGGGGAATAATGAAGGGCAGTGGCTGACAATCAGAGTTTACGGAAAAAAGGCTGATCTGTATTCAGTCAATGTGCCACCGGCACTATCAGCCAACACAGACTAGGAACAACACTGAAGTTAAAGACTGAGCACATATGGGAGTGTTCTGAGTGCAAGGAGACCCATCTCTAGGTCAGCAGCAGAGCATGGCAGTTCTTCAAATTTAAACAAACAAACATACAAACAAACAAACAAACACAGAAACGCACACGTTTCAGAATAAATTAAGAGAGTGTCATAAGAACTTTTCGAACATTTATTTTGTGGCTTCACAACTTGCAATCAGTTGGAAAGTATCTTACTTCACAAAGTATTGGTTTTCCTAGTTTAAGTTCCAAAAAGCATATTTCAAACATTCAGAAATATTAGGCGTTTATTTACACACTTTTCACAACAAATGTAAGAATTTGACCATTTAAAATACGCATTTATACGCACTGGTTATTACATGAACATTGTCAGATCATCTCAGACTTGTTCCTAGCTTCCTTGAGTGTTCTTCCATTATTTCTATATCTTAAGATCACATACTATTTAGACAGACAGACATACAAGCAAACAGACAGACAGAAAAAAGTTAGGCAGTTATAATCTCTTGCTGAATGTTTTCCTATGCATTTCATAAAGTGTATCCACAAAAAGTAATTTTTTGTTTGTTTTCTATAAAAATGTAAGGATGTAAACATTTTTAGTACACCAGTATATATCACATTCGGTATTAATACTTCTTTCCTTTACATAATGTTCCCATCAAACATGACTACTTCATTAGTTCAAATTCCTTCCGCAGAACTGCACACATCATCAGAAACAGTTATTTACTACATCTTTCTTCTGAACTGTTAACATTTCTTCTAGCACTGTGTTGCTCTTGTTCTTAAAAGAAATGAAAAGAAGTGGTAATTTTAATGTTTAAAATCGCAGGACGAAACAGACAGACAGAGAGACAGACAAACACATAAAGAGAAAGGTAGGTAAGCAGGCAGGCAGGAAGAAAGGCATATAGACATGTACAAAAACAGAGAGATAGCCACACCACAGCTCAGACAAAACGACAGACAGACATACTAACATACAGACAGACAGACAGACAGATAGATAGATAGATAGATAGATAGATAGATAGATAGATAGATAGATAGATAGATAGATAGATAGATAGATAGATAGATAGATAGAGAGAGAGATAGATAGATAGTACATGCACACAAAAACACAAACTTTGGTATATGCATACATACGTATGCACCTACATACATGCATACGAACATACATACATAGATAAATAGATACATGCATACACACACAAAGCTACATTTATATGGAAATATACATACAGATACATATGTGCGTACATATATATATATATATATATATATATATATATATATATATTTACACAACCATGCACTCTTGCAAATAGACATATCTTCTTATATCTTATATCTTTCCCGTGCTGTTAAACGTCACATAGGGCTCGCAAATTAGTTCGCCAATTTTAAATAGCATATATTCATTCATAAATAAATATATAAACTAATGTATTTTGCTATGTACTGAGTATTCCTGAAATAGTCTTCTTCTGAGAATCATAATTGTCCATATTTCAATATAAATATAAATTGTTCTTCAATATGATTCCCTGCTCTACTGTTTAAAAAAAAAACAACATTCTTTAGAATTTTCTACCACGAAAGTATAACCATAAATATACTGGACAACGTTTCATTAAAGTTTTTGCTAACTTTTCCCTGTCATATTGCAAAACATTAATACAGATAGTAAGTGATTTTTCTTTTCAGAAAATAGGAACATGAAGCCTTTTCTCTCAAAAAAAAAAAAAGTAGAACCGAAACAGTAAGACATAACGGTATGACTGACATGTTAGACAGCTCTAACAACAAATAGAACATCTTCACTGAGTAAAATACTGTTTTTATAAACATTCTAGATTCTGTCTTTCTACATTTACGTTCCATATTTCTTAAACTTGTATAAATCTGATGTTTTTATTATGTTAAGTGAATGTATCACATCCTTATCTCTGCTGTGCTAGATAGTCAGATAGACAGACATGCAGATAATCAGACAGAGAAATACAGACAGACTAACATACAGAAAGACAGGCAGATGTACTGACAATAAGATACAGTGACAGATAAATGGATGGATGGATGGATGGATGGATGGATGGATGGATGGATGGATGGATGGATGGATGGAGGGATGCATGAATGGATCGATGGTTGCATGGATGGATGGATGGATGGATGTATGGATGGAGGGATGAATGGATGGATGAATGGATGGATGGATGGATGTATGGATGGATGGAGGGATGCATGAATGGATCGATGGTTGGATGGATAGGTTGGTTGGTTCTGAAAGAAAGGAATTTTTGTAAGAAGTTCAGAAATACTTTGAGAAACATGTTTACTAACCTATTTTTATGTTCATATTACACAACATGAATACAGACTGTTAGTATTTTATTTTATTTTTCAAAATATACACGTGTACAACTTTCTGTTTACATCAATTATATAACAGATGTCGAATAATATTACCACTACATTTACACTATTCTCAGAATCAGTATATCTAGAATATTTTGCTGCTTAAAACTTTCGTTTTAGAATTATAATTTTTGTTTCTCGATATCCACATTTTAAAACTATTGTTATCGTTTTGCTGCAGTCTCTTTAAAAAACACATTATTTAAATGAAGTAGTTGTATCACTTCTATAACTCAGCACCAGGAAACAAGCAGACAGACAGAGGGGCGGACAGACTGACTGACAGACAAGAGGACGGGCGGAAGGACGGGAAGTCAAACAGATGGGACAGACAGACAGACAGACAGGTAGATAGATATATAGATGATTCGCATTACTTATGTATATGCACAGATACCAACAAACATATATCGTATTACTTATGTACATATATCCTTGCATGCACACTCAAGTTTAAAATGTCCGGCAATTATATAACGAGACTGAATTTAATTATGGCCAACATAAAAATGACATCTATGAAGCAAAGCATGCAATCTAAAGAGCCAACCTTCATCTATGATCTGGCAGCTTTTCATCGCCATACGATAAGCAGACGAGAAACAAGGTGCCATTTTGCTGACCTAGTTAGAGGTGCATTGTTACGTAATCAGCATGGAACAAAAACTTACATTAATTTTTTTTTTTGTTAAACACGGAAAAAAGTGCCATTGAGACATTTGAATTGATGCGACAATGTTATGGAGATAATTGTTTATCTCGTGCTCAGATATTCACGATTCAAAAGTGGTGTGGAAATGATTACAACTGCAACTAGACAAGGACGCCCAGTTTCTGTTCGTAATGAGGAACTTATCGAAAAAGTCAGAGAACGAATACAAGATGTTCGTTGTTTGACTGTGGGGATGATGGCAGACGAATTTAGAGTTAACTGAGAGACCATTGGTAACATGTTAGTGGAAGATTTGGCAAGAAACAAGTTGATTGCTGGGTTGTACCACATTCGTTGTCTGATGACCAAAAACATCAGCGTGTTGAGTACGCAAAAGACATCATCAAAACGTGTCGCAGAAATAAACATTTCTTAAATTTGATTGTTGCAGAGGATAAAACATGGATTTTCCGCTATGATCCCACAACTAAACGCCAATGTGCTCAGTGGAAGTCATCATCATCTCTAAAAGGTAAACAATTTCGTCTTCAAAAGTCGAAAGTGAAGCAAATGTTGGTGTGCTATTGCGACAGTAAAGGAGTTATTCACAAATAATTTATTCCAGAGGGACAGACTGTCACTGCCAACGTTTATTTAAGTATTTTGAAACGCCTATTGAAATTGATTCTCCGAGTCCGACCCGAGTATTCAACACCTGCCAGTTTTTTCCTTCTTCATGATAATGCACCGGCTCAAGGGACAATAGTTGCACAGGAATTTTTGGTCCAAAAACAAGTTTGTGTTCTCAAACATCCACTTTATTCCCCAGATTGCATTCACAAAATTAAAGTTACCATTGAAAGGACGCTTCTTTGACCATACTGATGACATCCAACTGGCCGTAACAGTGAGTTTAAGGAAGAACAGCAGAGGCCGTTCCAGATTTTTTTTTAGATCGTGCACTCGCTGTATCAATGCACAAAGGGCTTACTTTGAATAGAATGCAGGTTATATGTTCAACTGTTGTTTATATTATTGTATATGTAATTAGTTTCATTACTTAATTGTCGGACATTGTATATAGACACCTTTATACATGCATACACATCTTACCATCACCTTTCCCTTGCCACTAAACGACACATAGGGCCCGCATGGTAGTTATCCAAGATTTCCTGTCATCGGCGAGTTTTTCAATCTCATCAAGGGATGTAATCCCCTCTGAACTGTCCTCACTTAACAGTGTCATTTTTAGAGTTTCATGTGGTGGACATAGTTTTCTTCGGCCTGGTGTGTTCCACTTGATAGTTTGTTTGGAGATCCTCTGATTGTTTCTTCTCATCACATGACCGACGTATGTCCATCTTCTTTTTCTGATCAGCCATGAGACATACGTAGTGTGAGGGGCGGGCTATGTTTGTCGGGACGCGGGCCACGGTCTGTTCGTAAATCTGCTGTGTATGCACATTTGGTCTTGAGCACGTGATCGAGAGATAGGAGAAGCGGAATGTGCTAGATTTCTCCCGATAAGAGTAGTCCCCGCAAGGTGTATGGCCGGCTGTATTTTTGTATTGAGGGAGTTTTGTGCTTGTTTTAGAATGATAGATGTATGATCAAGTTTGATAGATGTATGATCAAGTTTGATAGATGTATGATCAAGTTTGATAGATGTATGATTAAGTTTGATAGATGTATGATCAAGTTTTAGGGGATCGTGAGCAATGTTTCCTCTAAGGGTTTGCAGTCTGTGTGCAAAATGTTCAGCTCATGTTAAAAAAAAATCGTGTGTGTACAAATGTGCGTAGTAATGCAACTATATATATATATATATATATATATATATATATATATATATATATATATATACTGTAAAGGCCTGTACATTTAAAAACAAGATAAAACTGCTATACTTTCTGTTACTGGAATTTAGTTAATTGCAATGATGATTTCTTTCTTTACTTATTCAGTGTTAGTAGTTGTTTATTTACATAGTTATTTATCCTGTCATATTCGACTTACTATGGGTTCAATGAAATATAATCTCACGGTGGATTTTCTATTCACAGCAATATTAAATCTACTGCTATTAAAAAAAAGGACGGCTCTAATATTGGTGGTCACGAAGTCTGGTGTTAGTTACCAAGATTAATTTTCATACCTTGCCAGCTCAGTGGAAATCCTACTCTGCCACGAAGCAGTGGAAATTCATCTACCCGTTTATTTTAATTACCCTCTATTCTTTGTGTGCCCACTTTCCTCGTCAAGATTATGCTATAGTACTACCTAAATTACGAGATAAAAGACCACTTGAAACATCCGATCCGAAAGTCCTTTCTTAACAAGAAAGAAACAGTAAAGGGAAAACGCGTACCATCATTGTGTTTTTCTTGATTGTAACTATAGCACTGAGTAACATCTAGAAAAGGAAAATACAAGTAGTAGTTTCATTTTTCGTTTTGTTGGCTCCAAACATTTTGTGCGGGGTATGATGGAGAGAACAGTGGTCGTGAGTATGATTGTCCTGTCAGCCATGATCTCAAAGTGCAGCTTGAGCCGCCTCTGTCGTGTGAGTTAGAAATGTCTGTGATTGTCAGTGTCAGGTGATGTCCAGTCCATACATGGTGTCTGCAGTGGTAAGTAAGATGTTTTGATTGATGTATAAGTTGTACCCTTTCTTTTCAGTTGTAAGTCTTAATAACGTATTAGCTTGAGAAATATATCAGATAAGGATTTGATGGAATGTTATTATTGTTTGCGGCTCATATGTGTCGCGGTGTGTATAAATTGTTAGGGAGCCATGTGTGAGGATAATATGATAGTTTTGAGCCGTGAGTTATCTATGTAATCGGTGTTATATTTTAGTATTTCAAGGGCTGTTTGTTGTAGTTTAGTGAAACCTTTAAATGCCTGTGTGAAGATGCCGGTTAAAACTCCATGGTGGAGTTTTCTTATGTTGATTTAATGTTTGAGGAACAGTGAGCTGTAAGCGGGAAACGTTGAAGCTAACTCATTTCATTAATGTGCATGTCCCTTGTGGAACTTTGCCTCCTTAACAGCTCTCCTGTAGGCTTCTCAGTTGTGAGGAGGATGACCTGCTCCTGATCCATCATTTTGAGATCATCAAAGATGTCTTGCGCCATCTTCGTCTTGGTCTTCCTCTTTTTCTTATTCCTACTATATACACTTCCAAGACGGTCTTCTCTAGATTATCATTACGTTTAATGTGTCCAAAATATTTAAGTTTTCTTTGTTTAATTCTCTTTACTAGCCAGCCTTCTTCAATATTTTTTTTGTGTCCATGATATTTGAAGAACTATTCTGTAGCTTTTACATTCAAAGGCATTTATGTGCGTTTCACATGTTTTGTTAAGTGTACAGGTCTCACAGCCATATGTTGTGATGGGAAAAATGCAGGCCCTTAACAATCTTATTACGTTGAAGCTAGGTATCATTTAATGTAAGAATATGTTATGCGGAGTTTTGTGTAGGAATAGTTTTGTTATAGTTTATATAATTATTTTAGTAATAAAGTAGTTTGTTGCTGGTTTTATTCAAACATGTTTTTAGAAGTGTGATGTACTGTTGGTGATGAATGGGTGTTTAATAAGGATTGGATAGTTTTAATGTGAAAGATGCAGGAAAGTGTGATTTCCATCCAAGCCACAAGGCTGGTTGTTATATCCGAAAGAAGAATTACACGACCCCCTGGACCGTAGTTCAGCACATGTAATGGGGGCTTAACAAACAAGAAGAATTTATAAGTTTAAACACAAATATACCATGATAATATTTTACATTATTTTATCTTATATCGTATATCCCTCCCGTGACGTTAAACGTCACATAGGGCTCGTAAAGCGGTTCACCAATTTCCCTTTCTTCGGCGAGTATTTCAACCTCATCGGAAGATTTTATGACTGATAATTTGGCCTCTCTTAACAATGTCCTCTTCAAAGTTTCACGCGGTCTGCCTCTTTTTTTTTTTTGCCCTTTGTGTCCACTTGATAGCTTGTGTTGGGATTATCTGATCATTTCTTCTCATCAAGTGACCACCATATGTCCATCTCATTTTCCTGATCACCCATGAGACTACTTGTTGTTCAATCATCTATCTTATATCTGTATTTTTCTTGAATTCGTTCCACTTGATGCCGAGTATTTTCATTATGCATTTGTTTTCAAAACAGTACAATTTCCTTCTATTTCTTTAGTTGTTTTCCAGCTTTCATATAAATAAATGAGGGTGGATATTACATTTGAATTGAATAGTCTTAACTTCGTGTTTCTGCTTATAACTTTTGAATTCCATATGTTCTCAAAACTCTTGAAGATTAATGTTGCTTTTGCAATTTTGATCCTAACTTCCTTTTTAATGTCACCATCCTGGTCTATGTAGCTGCCAAGGTATGCAAATTATTGACTTTTTCAATATATGTCCCTACTTTGTGTATTTTCCCATTTTGATTAATTTGAATTTTCATTATTTTTGTTATGTCCTTGTTCATTTCAAGTCCTATAAATGCTAGCCAGTGAATGCAGGCTATCTGTTTTTTCTTGCATGGAATTCACATTAGTACTGATAAGAGTTATGTCATCAGCAAAATCAAGATCTTCTAGTTGGGTCACATGTACCCAGTCAGTACCTGAGTTACCTGTGCAGGAATTTTTTTCGTTTATGAAGTCTATTCTAATCCCAAAACGTAAAGGAGACAATATACATCCTTGTTTCTCACCTCTTTCAATCTGGAACCATTCATTCATCCCTTCTTCTGTCTTGACTGCACAAACATATCAATTGTTTAGGTCCTTAATGATGTTGACAATTGTAGATGGTATTCCATATGAACTTAAAATTCTCCATGATGAATCTCTGTGTATGTTATCAAATGACTTTTTAAAATCTATGAATTTCGGTTTTAATGGTTTCTGCTTTTCAATATGTTCTTCAGGTATTATTCTTAGAGTAAAGATCTGGTCGAGACAGCTTCTCCCTTTCCGAAATCTTGCTTGTTCTTCTCTCATTGCAGTATCCACCATATCTTTTCAAAATGACCTTGAAAAATACTTTTGACACAACTGATATTAAGGTTACTCCTGTCCAGTTATTACAGTCACTAAGGTTGCCTTTTTTGTATCTGAACAATGATTCCTTTTTTTCCAATTAGAAGGAACCTTCTCTTCTTTCCAAATCTTGTTAAACATTCTCTGTAGTTGTCTCATGTTGTCACTATTGAAGCTTTTAGCATATCAGCTGTTATTTCATCTTCACCTGCAGCTTTGTTGTTAGCCATTAAATTCACTGCTGTTTTAATTTCATGCAATTTAATTTCATCTAGGTTGACATATAGTTGTGGAGCTGGTAAGTAGGTTTCAAGGTTTAACAATTATTTTGGATGTGGTCGATTAAGTATTTCTTGGAAGTGTTCAGCCCATATTTGCTTTTGGTCATTTTTTTATGTTAATAGGGTTCCAGTTTTGCTAAGGATTGGTTTTTCTTTGGATGTAATATTAACCGTTAGACTCTTTTTTATATTATATAAAGTTTTGCTGTCTCTTGTTTTTGCTGCTTTTTCTGCCTCTTTCGCCATATTGTCTACGTATTCTCTTTTATCCCTTCTAGCTGAACCTTTTACTTTCTTCTTTATTTCTTTGTATGTTGCTTTCACCAGATCTTTTTCAACATCTGCTTTTGCATTCAACGTGTCTAATTTGACTGCTCATCTTTCATATATATATACTTCAATGTTTTATCTGATATCCATGCTTTTCTATTTGGTTTTTTCAGTCCAGCGTTTGCTTTTGCTGCGGTGATTATGGCTGCTCTTTAATAATTCAATAATTCGTCTATACATATCTCCTCTACTTCACTGGGTAGTTTGGAATAATTGGTAAGTTGTTTTTTGAAATTAATGTTAGTATATTCTTCTTGTAGGCTGTGGCTGTGTATCTTTCTGTGTACTGGTTTCTTGTGTTGGCTTTTCAATTTAGTTTTATTTTCCCTATGCACAGGTTGTGATCATTGTTGACATCTGCACCCCTATATGCCCTTACATCTATGAGAGATGTTCTGTATTGCTTTCTAATACAAAAATGATCTATCTGGATTCTAATTCTATCATATGTAAATATACACGGTGTTTTATGTATCTCTTTGTGTGGGAATATTGTGCCTCCAATGACCATGCCCTCTGTTAGACATATTTCAATTAATCTTTCTCCGTGCTGATTAACCATGTCAATTCCTTCTTTCCCCGTCACTTTTTCAACGTCGGTGTTATCTCTCCCTACCTTAGCGTTGAAGTCCCCCATAGCAATTAGGATGTAATGTTTAGTGACTTTGTATTACAGTATATATTCATATAACGTCTATAAATACATAACCATATACACATACATACAGAACATACACATGTTTCAATCACATAATATTTCTTTATATTACATCTGTTTGTTGTTTTTATAAAATATATTATTCATAGATATCCTTTTTGTATAGCCACAAACCGCTTCACGCAAAGTCTTCTAAGAACTTTTGCTTTGTTTTAGAAGCACCAAAGTTTACGTTTCTATTATATGGAACGGCTGTTATAAGAACTTTACAATTAATTTCATTAATGTATTTCATATCTTTCTTTTATATGGATGTATTTCAAAACATGAATGCAGTTCGTAAGTATTTTTTTTTCACAAAATATTGGGTTTGTATATATTTAGTTGAAAAGAAGCATACTTGAAACATTTAGAAGTATTACTTGTTAAGTGAGACAGTTTTCACAATAAACCTAAATATTGCTTTTTATTCTATATGTCAGTTAAATTGTTATACACTTTGGTTTGTTCATTAGAATTCTCCCACGTACCTAGTGCTATTGTTAAGTGCTATGAGTGTAATTATTCCATTATTCCTATATCACGAGAGCACAGAATACATAGACATACAGACCGAGTGGTAGGTAGGCAGACTACTTCTTCGGCTTTCCAAGCCAATAAGGCTCATTGCTGAATGACTTTGACTGCGTGGATGTTGTATGATGAATCTAACAAGTGCTGACTGAGTGTGACTGCGTGTAAGCTGTATGATGATGGGCAGAATGTTAGACAGACCTGAGTGCCCAATTCTTAAACCTTAGAAAATAAAATATGTTCGTTCGTTCGTTCTCCACTGTCGGTATCCTTTGTGGGACCAAATATTTTTCTAAGTGTCTTGTTCTCACAGATCTACAATTGGTGTTCATCTTTCTTTGTTGTAATCTACGCTTCCGATCCATACATGACGGCTGGTCTTATTACAGTTTTGTAGATTGTTATTTTGCTGTTTTGGGTCAGGATTTTGGATTTTAACAGGTGTTGCAAGGGAAAGTATATTTTATTCCCTATCTGTACTCTGTTTCTAATTTCTCTGATTACTGTGTTACTTCTTTTGAACGTTGTGCCTGGATATTTGTATGTTTCCCCTTTCCTAATAATCATATCTCCAACATTTATATAATCTGGATCTATCTGCCTGTGGTCTCTTGATATCTTCATATACTCTGTCTTATCTTAGTTAATGGTCAATCTCCTCTCAGGTGTTATCAGTTATTTATGACTTCTTGCATAGTTTCCCCCACTAGGTCGAGGTCATCAGAGTATCCTAGTATTTTAGCGTGTTTACTGCTTTCTTCTTTCACTTTTCTGATTACCTTTTCTAGTACTGGGTTGAATATTAAGTGATATAATGTATCACCTTGTTTTAAACCAGTTCTTATATAGAAGGTTCTGACTATCTTCCTTTATATATTACTATATTGTGTGCATCCTCCATGCATATTCTGGTCAGATTTATTAATTTATTAGGTATCTCGGACAGACAGAAAGACAGGGAGATAGGCAGACAGACAAACAGACAAAAGGAAGGCAGATAGGCAGACATACAGATAGGCAGACAAACGGACAAACAGACAAAAAGACAGTGAGATAGGCAGAAAGACAGCAGGCAAAAAGAAGGAAGATAATCAGACATACAGAAACTGATGTCTGTATTGGATATTTTCTGTCCATATTTAAAAAAACGTTCCTACAGTGGGTAAGTACTTTCTCACAAAAGAAAATAAACAAACAAAGCTTTTTGTTAGAAAATTATGTAAACAACACTGTAGCAGTATTTGTTTCGTTTACATAATTTTTTACATATGACTTTGTCACTACTTAAAATGTCATATACATAGTTTTACAAACTCCAATCAACATTTTATAATCATATTTATGTTCTTAACTATGTGTAGTCACTGATAATTTGTGTTTTTCCAGTTTAGAAGTATTAATATTAGTTTTTAAACTCCGCACCCCAAAACAGACAGACAAGCAAACAGACTGATAGATATGGATACATACATACATACATACATACATACATACATACATACATACATACATACACAATACATACATACTTAATTACGTATATTCATCCAACCATAAGAAGAAGTATAAAATATTACAGTAATTAATTCTTGGCATTTTCAATTTAAAACTTTGACCCTGAATCTTCACTAACTTTTTTTTTTACATATTTCAAATTATGAATGTAGAATGTAAGTGTTCTTGATCTGATATATACAAAGAACATTTTTTAAATTATATACTGAGCACCTACTATTGTTACATAAGCATCTATACACTATAATCAATAATACAATCATTCCAATGTCTGAAGTAACAATTACATTATGAAGCATAACAAATATAACAGTTACATTACAAAACATAACAAAATATAACAGTTACGTTATACAACATAAGAAAACATAACAGTTACATTATAAAACATAACAAAATATAAAAGTTACATTATAAAACATAGCAAAATATAAGTTACATTTGAAAACATAACAAGTATCAACGTTTGTTTGTCACGTCCTTGCATGTTTCTGCTGCACAAATGTCCGCGTAGTTTGTTTATATTTATGTGGTTCTAAGGACTGCAAACGCGCCACAAACAGCCTCTGGCAGTCAAGTCCAGCTCCTGGCCTTCCCATGGCAGAACTGTTTAAACTGACAGGAGAAGGGGCGAGGGCGAATATCTGGCGCCTGAAAACCAGTTACTTAGGGTAGATGAGTGTCACGTTTGGTAGCTCATCTGCCGCTGTTGGCGAGATCTTCAGCTGCCGTGCGTGGAGCGGTGCTCTTCCCGGCCAATGAAGAAATTTGCAAATGAGGTTGCCGCGCAGCATCACTGCGGAAAAGGTGGTCGAAAGAATAAAGCGAAGCAAACAGTCAAATCACGGCACCTCTGGTCTGGAGGTCGGCCACGTCCTGAGTGCAGTCATATCGGGTGAAATGCATGAACCGGCTTGTCCCAGAGGTTAAGTCACTGCTGGCTTGACTTTTCAAATGCTGCGCGTGGAGTGAAGCTCCTCCCGGTTAAGGAAGTAAATGCGGAAATAATGGTTGCTGTGCGGCGCCGATGGGAAAAGGTGGTGGAAAGTGAAGTCTATGTCCAGTAGTATCGCTACGAGAGCTATACCACGGCACCTCTGCTCTAGAGGCCGCCTACGTCCGAAATACACCTACACTGGTGAAATATGCCTAAACCGGCACACACCAGGGGTGGAACTCGATGGCTAGACATGTCATGCCACCTCCGCTCTAGAGGTCGGTAACGCCTGATAAACACCCATACTGGTGAATTTTGCCTAAACCAGCTCATATCAGGGGTGAATCTTGAAGGCTATGAATGTCACAGTACCTCTGCCCTAGAGGTCGGTCCCGTCCCAAACACGCCCATACTGGGAAATGCCTAAACCGGCTCAACCCAGGGGTAGAAGTCACTAGTGGCGAGGATTCGTCCTCCTGGACAAAAGCTCCATCCTGGTCACAACTAGGAAGGGTAGCGGCCACAACCGCAAAATGCTGAAGTCGGAGACACTGGACCAGGGAAGTCTAGATAGGCAACCACCTCTCACCCGGCGGGGATGTCTGCGTATCCTAATCACGCTGAGGTTTTCCGGTGAGAAAGTGCAACCCTGGACTGGATGGGCAACCACCTCTCACCCGGCGGTGATACACGGGTATCTCAAAACACGTCGAGGTTTTCCGGTGAGAAAGTCCAACTCTGGCCTGGGTGGGCTAACGCCTCTCACCCAGCGGGGATGCACTGATATTCCAAACACGTCGAGGTCTTCCGGTGAGAAAGTCCAACTCTAGACCAAACTGGTGCAATGAAAACCACGGTGTCACGCAATCCCGCTTCCGAGACCCACCAAGAATACAGGCTAAAGCACTGTGATACTCTGAACCCCTTGTGGTCCTTTCGTGGAACTCGTGTGGTCTATTTTGGACCACACAGGGGACCACGGGACCTAACGAGGACCACATGCGTGAATTCAGTAGGTTCACAGTGCGGTTTTTGGTGGTAGAAGTGAACGAAGAAGAAGAAGAAGAAGAAGAAGAAGTTTATATTTATGTACCTTGATAGTTCAGTTTCCAAATAGAATGATATAGAGACAGACAAACAGACAGACAGGCAGACATACAGACAGATATGGAAACAAACAATGTATAAATAGACAGATAGAAATACATACTGACAGGCAGGAAGATAGATATATAGATAGACAGACCGACAGAATGACAGAATGATAGATAGCTCATATATTCACACATACATAAACGTTTACAAACACACATACATAAATACAGATATAATGGAACAAATAGATACTTCCATATATAATACATACATACATGTATACACTCATACACACATTCACAGACACATACATTACATACATACATTAATATTTTACTAGATATTAGCACTTAATATACCGAAGATAGCGTTCGAATATTTTTATTATACTAATAAACTTTTCTTCAAAATCATTTCTCAGAGTTACCGTTTGATTTAAAGAAATTTCTTACACTCTTCTATAACAAAAACAGATTGATCAGAATAGTAGAAATATTATCCTTAAAGCCTGTATTAACTTTTTCTTGCTATGTACAGGCTGTAAGTGATTTACTTTTTATATATATATATATATATATATATATGTTCTCAACTATTTATAGTCGTGTACCACACAGAGATTTTCTTGTGGTTAATAATGAAATGAAGAGGACATTTTAGTTTCAAATCTCGGTAGCATCAGACAGGACAGACAGACACATAAAAAGACAAAAAGTGCTCAGAAGTGTAGAACAATGCCGTCTATTTGAAAATGCAAGCACTTTCGATGTAAAATCTGTTTTTCTGGTACTCTCCAGTTTGAATGTATTAACTTTCATTATTACTGTAACGTTTTTATATAACACGTGTTTCCAGGACAGTGGGCAATCATCCTGTAAAACACTGCCCTAAAGATGAAAGAACATATTCCTCTTCTGTACCCATTGATTTGTAACACTTGATTTCACGTAATGTCTAGAAGATGCATGACATCTGATATAATCTAAATATTTTATATCTTATATTCTTCCAGTGCTGTTAAACGTCACATAGGGCTCGAAAAGTAGTTCGCAAATTGTTCCTATCACCGGCGAGTCTTTCAATCTCATCAAGGGATTTTATGCCAATTAATTTGGCCTCTCTTAACAACTCTTCAGTGTTTCACGAGGTTTGCCACTTTTACTTTAGCCTGTTGTGTTCCACTTGATAGCTTGTTTTCGGATTCTCTGATCATTTCTTCTCATCAAGTGACCAACATATGTCCATCTCCTTTTACTGATCACCCATGAGACTGGTTGTTGTTCAATCATCTGTCTTATCTCTGCATTGTTCTTGAATTCGTTCCACTTGAAGCCGAGTATTTTCCTTATGCATTTGTTTTTAAAACAGTATAATTCTTTTCTATTTCTTTAGTTGTTTTCCAGCTTTCACATGCATAAATGAGGGTGGATATTACATTTGAATTGAATAGTCTTAACTTGGTTTTTGTGCTTATAACTTTTGAATACCATATGTTCTCAAGATTCTTGAAGATCGATTTTACTTTTGCAATTATAATTCTAACTTCCTTTCTGATGTACCATCCTGGTCTATGTAGCTGCCAAGGTATGCACATTGGTTGACCTTTTCAATATCTGTCTCTTCTATGTGTATTTTTCCATTCTGATTAATGGAAATTTTCATTATTTTTGTTTTGTCCTTGTTCATTTCAAGTCCTATAAATGCTAGCCAGTGAATGCAGGCTATCTGTTTTTTCTTGCATGGAATTCACATTATTACTGATAAGAGTTATGTCATCAGCAAAATGAAGATCTTCTATATTGGGTCCCATGTACCCAATCAATAACTGTGTTACCTGTGAAGAATATTTTTTTCTTTATGAAGACTATTGCAATTCCAAAAAGCAAAGGAGATAATATACATCCTTGTTTCACACCTGTTTCAATCCGGTATCATTCGCTCAATATTTTGACTGGACAGACATATCCATTGTAGAGGTCCTTAATGATGTTGACAATTTTAGATGGTAGTCAATATAGACTTAACATTCTCCACAATGAATCTCTGTGTATGCTATCAAATACCGTTTTATAGTCTATGAAGTTCAGTATTAATAGCTACTGCTTTTCAGTATGCTCTTCAAGTATTATTCTTAGAGAGCTTCTCTCTTTTCGAAATCCTTCTTGTTCTTCTCTCATTGCAACATCCACTATATCTTTAAGTCTATTCAAAATGACCTTGAAAAATACTTTTGTGACCAAGGTTAACTGATACTAATGTTACTCCTCTGCAATTGTTACAGTCGCTAGGATCGCATATTTTGATATTTTAACAATGATTCCTTGTTTCCATTTAGAAGGGACCTTTTCGTCTTTCCAAATCTTGTTAAATATTCTCTGTAGATGCCTCATGTTGTCACTATTGATAGTTTTTACATTTCGGATGTTACTTCATCTTCACCTGCAGCCTTGTTGGTAGCCATTAAGTTCACCGGTTTTCAGCTGCATACAATGTAATTTCATCTGGTTTGATATTTAGTTGTGGGGTTAATAAGTCGGTTTCAAGATCTATCAATTAGTTTGTGTGAGCTCGATTAAGTATTTCTTGGAAGTGATCTTTCCTTTTGTTCTTTACTTGATGTTAATAAGGTTCCAGTTTTACTAAAGATTGGTCTTCCTTTAGATGTAATAGTACATGTTAGCCTCGTTTGTGTGTTATACAAAGTTTTGTTATCTCCGGTTTTTGCTGTTTTCTCTTCCTCTTTCGTCATAATATCTATGCATTCTCTTTTATCCCTTCAAGATGTAAGTTTTAGTTTCTTGTCTATTTATTTGTATGTTGTTTTTGCCAGATATTTTCAAATATCTGTTGTTACATTTAACATGTCTAATTTGACTGCTCGCTTTTCATGTATATACTTCCATGTGTCTTCTGATATATTTGCTTTTCTATTTGGATTTCGCAGTCCAGCGCTTGCTTTTGCTGCTGTGATTATGGCTGTGCTGTAAGAATTCCATATTTCATCTATATCTACCTCCTCTACTTCACTAGGTGTTTTGGAATGAGAGGCAAGTTCCTGATTGAAATTCTTATATCTTATATCGTATATCCCTCCAGTGCCGTTAAACATCACATACGGCTCGCAAAGTAGTTCACTAATTTTCCTGTTTTCGGAGAGTCTTTCCACTTCATCAATGCATTTATGCCTATTAATTTGGCCTCTCTTAACAACGTCATCTTCAAAGTTTCATGGGGTCTGCTTCTTTTTCTTTGGCCTGACGTGTTCCACTTGATAGCTTGTTTTGTGATTCTCTGATCATTTCTTCTCATCAAGTGACCAACATATGTCCATCTCCTTTTACTGATCATCAGTGAGACTGGTTGTTGTTCAGTCATCTGTTTTATCTCTGCATTGTTCTTGAATTCGTTCCACTTGATACCAAGTATTTTCTTTAGACATTTGTTTTTAAAAGAGTTTAATTTCTTCTCTATTTCTTTAGTTGTTTTCCAGCGTTCGCATGCATAAATGAGGGTGGATATTACATTTGAATTGAGTAGTCTTAACTTGGTTTTTGTGCTTATAACTTTTGAATTCCATATGTTCTCAAGATTCTTGAAGATCGATTTTACTTTTGCAATTATAATTCTAACTTCCTTTCTGATGTACCATCCTGGTCTATGTAGCTGCCAAGGTATGCACATTGGTTGACCTTTTCAATATCTGTCTCTTCTATGTGTATTTTTTCCATTTGGATTAATGGGAAGTTTCATTATTTTTGTTTTGTCCTTGTTCATTTCAAGTCCTATTTTGCTAGCCAGTGAAGACAGGCTATCTGTTTTTTTCCTGCATGGAATTCACATTGTTACTGATAAGAGTTACGTTATCAGCAAAATGAAGATCTTCTAGTTGGGTCCCATGTACCCAATCATTACCTGTGTTACCTGTGCAGCATTTTTTCATTACGAAGTCTACTGAAATTCCAAAAAATAAAGGAGATAGTATACATCCTTTTTCACATCTGTTTTATTTTGGAACCATTGACTCATCCATTCTTCAGTCTCGACTGCACAAACATATCCATTGTATAAGTCCTTAATGATGTTGACAATTTTAGATGGTATTCCATATGGACTTAAAATTCTATATAATGAATCTCTGTGTATGCTATCAAATGTCCTTTTTAAGTCGTTGAAGATCAGTATTAATCGTTTTTGCTTTTCAATGTGTTCTTCAAGAATTATTGTTAGAGTAAAGATCTAGTCAAGACAGCTTCTCCTTTTTTTCGAAATCTTGCTTGTTCTTCTCTCATTGCAGTATCCACTATATCTTTACGTCTATTCAAAATGACCTTGCAAAATACTTTTGACACAACTGATATTAAGGTTACTCCTCTCCAATTGTTACAGTCACTAAGGTTGTCCTTTTTTGGTATTTTAACAATGATTCCTTTCTTTTCCTTTTATAGGAACCTTTTCTTCTTTCCAAATCTTGTTAAACATTCTCTGTAGCTGTCTCGTGATGTCACTAATGATAGCTTTTAGCATTTCTGCAGTTATTTCATCTTCACCTACAGCTTTTTATTTTTTGTTTGCCATTAAATTCACTGCTGTTTCAATTTCATGCAATTTACCTTCATCTAGGTTGATATTTAGTTGTGGGACTGGTAAGTTGGTTTCAAAGTTTAAACATTCTTTGGGTGTGATCGATTAAATATTTCTTGGAAGTGTTCAGCCCATCTTTGCTTTTGGTCTGTATTTGATGTTAATAGGGTTCCAGTTTTGCTAAGGATTGGTCTTTCTTTAGATGCAATAGTACCTGTTAGCCTCTTTTGTATGTTATATACAGTTGTGCTGTCCCCTGTTTTTGCTGCTTTTTCTGCCTCTTTCACCATATTGTCTATGTATTCTCTTGTATCAATTCTAGCTGAACCTTTTACTTTCTTGTCTATTTCTATGTATATTGCAATCACCAGATCTTTTCCAAGATCTAGAATGTATAAAATTGGAAAAAAGTAGGAGCAGCTTTATTTTTCCAAGATCTGTTTTTACATTCAACATGTCTAATTCGACTGCTCGTCTTTCATGTATATACTTCCATATATTTTCAGATAGTCATGCTTTTCTATTTGGTTTTTTTTTTCAATCTAGGGCTTGCTTTTGCTGCTGTGAATATGGTTGTGCTGTAGGAATTCCATAATTCATCTATAACTATCTCCTCAACTTCAATGGGTGTTTTGGAATGATTGGTAATTGAAATTACTGTTAGTATTTTCTTCTTGTAGGATGTGGCTCTTTATCTTGCTATGTATTGATTTCTTGTGTTGACTATTCAGTTTTAGTTTTAATTTCCCTATATACAGGTTGTGATCACTGTTGACATCTGCACTCCTGTATGCTCTTACATCTCTCAGAGATGTTCTGTTTCGCTTTCTAATAAAAATATGATCTATCTGGGTTCTATTTCTATCATCTGGATATATCCACGTTGTTTTATGTATCTTTCTGTGTGGAAATACTGTGCCTCCAATGACCATGCCCTCTGTTAGACATATTTCAATTAATATTTCTCCGTTCTGATTTAACTGGTCAATTTCTTCTTTGTCCATTACTTTTTCGACGTCTAAGTTATCTGACCCTACATTAGCGTTGAAGTCCCCCATAGCAATTTTCATGTCGTGTTTGGGAACGTTGTTGATGATTCGTTGTAGTTGTTGATAGAAATCGTCTTTTACCTCCCCATCTGCAACGTTCGTGGGTGCATAACACTGTATTATTGTCATTCTTCCGTGTCTTGTGTTGTATCGTGTTCTTATTATACGACGGTTCACTGGCTCCCATTCTTCAAGGCTATTTGCTTCTAAATTTGACATACTTATATCTACCCCATCTCGATGTTTACCGTCGTTTCTGCCTGAATGTATTATTATCTTACTGTTTTCCGCTGATCTTTTACCTGCTTATGGCCATCGCATTTCACTGATGCCCTGTAAGTCTAGGTGGTATCTCTCCATCTCTGTGATGACCTGAGTAGTTTGTGTTTGTGCTGCCATTGTTCTTACGTTCCATAGTCCAATCTTTGTCACGTGTTTGGAGCCGACGAATGTATTCTTTGAGCTCTTCATTGTTGGTATCCCTGATGTTCAGTTGGTTTCGTTACGAGTTTCCATAACAAGTTTTTTTTTTTTATCATCTAGAGTCGCCTCTAGATATGTCGCAAGATACGTTTGTTAGCCTTATGCCCAACTTTGTAAAATCCGAAATAATCTAACAACTAGATGATTTGTAACAGCCGAGATAATCTAACAACTAGATGACTTGTGATAGCCTAGATAATTTAACAAATAGAAGATGTGTAACATTTAACATAATTAACGAGTACACGATTAGTCACATCGGATAGAATCTAACCACTAAATGATTTGTCACATCTGAAGAAGATTTGTAGCATAGGGCACACATATAACGACTGGATTATTGTGTTATATGTGGCATAATCTAATGACTAGATTATTTGTTTTAAAGGGCATAATCTAACGACTAGATTATGTGTTTTATGGGACACAATCTATAGAATAGATCATTTGTTAAATGGGGCACACTCTAACGACTAGATTATCTGTAATATGGGGGCACAATCTAACGACTAGATTATTTGTTATATGGGGCATAGTCTAAAGACTAGATTATTTGTTACATGGAATAAAACGAATCGAGTATTTTTTATATTGGCATGACATAACGACTAGATTATATGTTATATATAACACAATCTAAAGACTAGATTATTAGTTATATGGGGCCAATCTATCGACCGAATTATTCGTTATGTTCAAGACAAACTAACGACTAGATTATTTATTGTATGAGGCACAGTCTAAAGAATAGATTATTTCTTATATGGGACAAAGTCTAACGAAATAATTATTTGTTATATTTGACAGAATCTAACGGTTAGGTTTTATGTTATACAGGGCATAATCTAACAACTAGATTATTTGTTATATAGAACACAACATAACAACTAGATCATCTGTTATATGGGGTAGAATCTAACGACTAGATTATCTGCTATAGTGGACACAATCTAAAGACTAGATTATTTGTTGTATGGGGCACAATCTAAAGACTAGAATATTATCTTTTATATGGAACACAATCTAACAACTAGAGTATTTCTTATATGGGGCAGAATCTAAAGACTAGATTATTTGTTATGTTGGGCACACGCTAAAGACTATGTTATTTGTTATTTGGGACATAATTTTAGGAGTAGATTATTTGTTATATGGGGTTAAATCTAACAATTGAATTATTTGTTAATTCGGTCGCAATGTAACAAGTAGATACTTTTTAATATGGAATACAATATAACGACTAGAAAATTTGATATATGGGATACATTCTAATAACTAGATTATTTGCTATATTTGGCACAATATCACGACTAGATTATTAATTATATATGCAGCATAAAATAACAGGTAGATTATTTATTATATGCTACATAATCTAAGGAGTAGATTATTTGTTATATGATACACACTTTAAAGCCTATATTATTTCTAATATGTGGTATTATCTAACGACTAGATTATCTGTTATATGGGGCAGACTCTAACGAGTAGATCATATGATATATTGGACACAATGTAAGGACTAGAATATGTGTTAAATGCAGAAAACTCTAACAACTAGATTATTTTCTATATGGGGCAAACCCTAAGAAGTAGATTATTTGTTATATGGGATACAATCTAAAGGCTATATTAAATGTAATTTTGGAAATAATCTAACGACTGGGTTATGGAAAAAATGGGATTTCCAACACATTTGATACAATTAACATCACTGCTGTATCTAGACTAACAAGCTGCAGTAAGAATAAATGGTGAAACAACAACTTGGTTTGACATAAAACAAAGGGTCCGTCAGGGGTGCATATTGTCACCCTACTTATTTAACTTGTATACTGAAAATATAATGAGGAATGTTAAATAACATGTAGACAAAGAATATTACGATGCCATAACAGTTGGAGGTTATGAAATACCAGAGATTAGATATCCTGATAACACAGTATTGCTGTCCACAACACAAAAAGGAATGGAAAAACTAATTATGTCAGTCCGCAAGAACAGCGAAGAGCAGAACCTCTATCTTAATGCAAAGAAAACTAAAGTGATGACAACTGACAAAACAAACAAGGCAACTGAAATATGTATCAGTGAGGAAAAACTGGAAGAAGTGGAGAGTTTTGAATATCTTGGATCACTAATAACTAATAATGGAGATACAATGAGGGAAATTAAAAGGAGGACATCTATTGCTCTTCAGAAAGTAAAACAAATAAAGAATCTGTGGAGAGGAGCAGACAGAACCACAAAAATAAAATTTTTAAGGGCATGCATCTTTCCCATCGCAACATATGACTGTGAGATCTGGACACTTAACAAAACAGCTGACAAACACATACATGCATTTGAATGTAAATGCTACAGAAGAGTTCTCCAAATATCGTGGACACAAAAAAGAACAAATATATCTATACTACAAGAGCTTAATATTGAAGAAGGCTGGCTAGTAAAGAGGATTAAAGAGAGAAAACCTAAATATTTTGGACACATTAAACGTCATGATAATTTAGAGAAGACCGTATTGGAAGGATACATAATGGGAAAAAGAAAAAAGAGGAAGACCGAAACGAAGATGTCTGCAAGACATCGTTGACGATCTGGAAATGGATGCAACAGCAGCAGGCCATCTTGCTCACAACCGAGAGGCCTACAGGAGTGCTGTTTGGGAGGCAAAGTTCCGCAGGGGACATGCAAATGAATGAATGAATGGGTTATGTGTTGTGTGGGACACAATCTAATGACGTGAGTGTTTGTTATATGGGACACATTCTAAAGAATGTAATATTTGTTACCTATGGCACAATATAACGACTAGATTACCTGTTATAACAGGTATAATATAACCACTATATTATGTGTTAATACGAACACAATCTAACGACTAGATTATTTTTTATTTGGGACACAACATAACAACTAGATTATTTCTTAAATAGGACAAACTCTAACTAATATAGTATGTGTTGTATGGCGCAAAATCTAACGGTTAGAATATTAATTATATATCGCACAACAAATAGATTATTTTGTTATATGGGGCACACTCTAACGAAATGATTATTTCTGAGACAAAGTCGAAAACTGTATTATTTGTTATATAGTACACTATCTATCGATTAGATTATCTGTTATATGGAATACAATCTAATGACTAGATTATTTGTTATATGGATAATTATCTAATGACTAGATTATTTGTTATATTGAGAATTATCTAATGACCATATTATTTGTTATATGGTGCACAATCTAACGGCTAGATTATTTACTATACGGGGACAAACTAACGACAAGATTATTTGTTATATTGGACATAATCCAAAGTGTATATTATCCGTTTTTTATGCGAAAGTATTAAAAGACTAGATTATTTGTTATATAGGCCACAATCTAAAGACTAAATTAGTTTTATCTAAAGACTAGAGTATTTGTTATATGCATAATAATTTATTAACTAGTTTATTTGTTATATGAAGCATAATTGAATCACATCACTAGATTATTTGGTTTATGAGGTATAATCAAATGACTAGATTAATTCTTATATGGGACACAACCTAACGATTATTTTATTTTTATATGGGTCATAATCTATCGACTAGAATATGTGTTATATATAGGTCACAATCTAATGACTAGATTATATAGGACACACCCTATCGGCTACATTATTTGTTTTATGGTGCATAATCTAACGACTAAATTATTTGTTATATGAGACACAATCTAAAGACTAGATTATTTGTTATATGGGACACAATCGAACGAATGGATTATTTATTGTGGGATATAATGTATAATATATAATGTAACAACATTATTTGTTATATGTTGCACAATGTAACGACTACATTATTTGCTATATGAGGCATAATCTAACGACTAAATAATTTATACCACTAGGAGCAATTTAACAAATAGATGATTTGCAACATCTGGTATAATCTAACAAATAGATGATATTTAACTTTCGTCTTCCTCTGGTCAGTATATGATTTGTAAAATCGGGCACTATCTAAGTATTATATGATTTTTAATAGAGTGCATTATTTAACGACCAGATGATTTGTAACATGTGACATAATCTAACTGAAATATCCGACACAATCTAAAAAATTGATGATTTTTAACACCTGACATAATCTGGAAAAGATGATCTGTAAAAAAAAAGATAATCTAAAGACTACCGATTTCTAACATCGAACAAAATCTAACCAAACATTTGGTTTGTAACATTTGGCACAATCTAACGATTGGATGATTTGACTCATATGACATAGCTTAACCTAAAGATCTTTTGTAGATTCGGAATAATTTAACGACTAGAGAATTTACAACATCTAACCTAATCTAACGACTTGAAGATTTTTAACATCCGGTATAATCTAACGAATGTATAATTTGTAACATCCGGTATTTTCTGACGACTAGATGATTTGTAACATTCGGCAATATCAAATAACTATGATTTGTAACAACTGACATGATCAACTACTAGATGATTTATAACATTAGGCAAGATCTAATGACTATGATTTGAAGCAAGTGACATGATCTAACTACTAGATGATTTGTGACATCTGACATAGTCTCACGTCTAGATGATTTGAAACATCCGCTAGCATCATATATTTATCTCTGCTGCACAAGATAGTTAGATAGACAGACCGACAGACAGACTGACATGTAGAGAGACCGACAGACGTATTCATTGACGGACAAGGAAACACATGGATAGATGGATGGATGGATGGATGGACGGATGGATGGATGTATGTATGGATGGATGGATGGATCGATTGATCGATGGATAGATGGACGGATGAATAGACAGTTGGATGTATGGATGGACGGAAATACCGATGGATCTATTGATGGACGAAATAAAAGATGGACATTCATTCATTTGCATGTCCCTGACGGAACTTTGCATACCTAAGATCTCTTGAAGGGCTCTCGGTTGTGAGCAATATGGCCTGCTGCTGATGCATCTTTTTGCAGATTATCAACGATGTCTTGCAGCCATCTTCGCATTGGTCTTCCTCTCATTCTTTTTTTCATTATGTACCCTTCCATGACGGTTTTCTCTAGATTATCATGACGTTTAATGTGTTCAAAATATTGAAGTTTTCATTGTTTAATCCTCTTTACTAGCCAGCCTTCTTCAATATTAAGTTCTTGTAGTATGTATATGTTTGTTATTTTTTGCGTCTATGCTATTTGAAGAACTCTTCTGTAGCATATACACTGAAAGACATTTATATGTTTCTCAGCTGTTTTGTTCAGTTTTCAGGTCTCACAGGCATATGTTGTCATGGGAAAGATGCATGCCCTTTAAAATCTTATTTTTGTAGTTCTGTCTGTTCTCCACAGATTCTTTAGATGTTTTAATCTCTGAAAAGCGATAGATGTCCTGCCGATGGATTACAGCAGACACACTAGAACTGACCTGCCGATGGATTACAGCAGACACACTAGAACTGATAAAACAACGTAGAGAAAGGAAAACTCAATGGAAAGTGACAAACAACAACAAAGAGAAATAGAGATTTTTAACAAATGAAGTAAGAAAAATCATAAGAAAAGAAAAAAAAATAGTACGTACAAGATTGTTGTCAAAGAATAAAATGACATCAGAAGTGTGGAAAAGATAGTGAAATGTTTAAAGAAATGAAGAAAGTGAGAGAAATGTCACACCTATTCTAAATGTAATTTGTGATGAGATGGGGAATACCTTGACAGAGATAGAGGAAATTCTACAAAGAAGGAAGGGATATTGCAGAGCAATTTATAAAACAATTGACTGTGAAAGCAGAAATCAACAGCGTGAATTATTATTGCAGGAGAAAGAACACGAACCGACAATGGAAGAAGTTTTATGGGCAATAAAGAATCTGAAAAATGGTAAATCACCAGGATGTGATGAGATAACCGCTGAATTTATAAAAGCAAAAGGAAAGGAATGTGCAACAATCTAATCTATCACCAGAAACTTTGGGAAATAATGAAAGAAAATGGGATTTCCAACACATTTAATGCAATTAACATCACTGCTGTATCTAGACCAACTACCAGGATTAAGAATACATGATGAAACAACAACTTGGTTTGAAATAAAACAAAGGGTTCCTCAAGGGTGCATATTGTCGCCTTACGTATTTAACTTGTATAATGAAAATATAATGAGGAATGTTAGAGAAGATGTAGACAAAGAATATTACGATGCCATAACAATAGGAAGTTATGAAATACTAGAGATTAGATACGCTGATGACACAGTATTACTATGAATATATGAATGGAAAAAACTAATTATGTCAGTCCGTAAGGATAGTGAAGAGCAAAACCCCTAAACTGATGACAACTGACAAAACAAACAAGGCACCTGATGTATGTATCAATGAGGAAAAACTGGAATAAGTGAGAGTTTTGAATATCTTGGATCACTGCTAACTAAAAATGGAGATACAATGGGGGAATTTAAAAGGAGGACATATATCGCTCTTCAGAAAGTAAAACAACTAAAGAAGCTGTGGAGAGGAACAGATAGAACTACAAAAATTAGATTTTTAAGGGCATGCATTTTTTCCATCACAACATATGCCTGTGAGACCTGAAAACTGAACAAAACAGCTGAGAAACACATAAATGCCTTTCAATGTAAATGCTACAGAATAGTTCTTCAAATATCATTGGCACAAAAAAATAACAAATATATACATACTATATTAACTTAATATTGAAGAAGGCTAGCTAGTAAAGAGGATTAAAGAGAGAAAACTTAAATATTCTGGACACATTAAACGTCATGATAATCTAGAGAAAACCATCTTGGAAGGGTACATAATGAAAAAAAAGAAAGAGAGGAAGACCAAGGCGAAAATGGCTGCAAGACATCGTTGATAATCTGCAAAATGATGCATCAGCAGCAGGCCATATTGCTCACAACTGAGAGGCTTATAGGAGTGCTATTAAGGAGGCAAATTTCCACAAATGACATACAAATGAATGAATGAATATATATCTAACTATAAATATATCATCTGTGCATGATCTTCCTTTCCTAAATCCTGCCTGCTCTTTCCGAAGGTTCCCCTCAAGTGCTGGCACACGTCTGTTGATTATTATTCTGAAGAATGCTTTGCTGGTGAGTGACAAGACAGTAATGCGTCTCCAATACCCGCAATCTGTGAGGTCACCCTTCTTTGGTAGTTTTACTGTAAAGCCAGTTTTCCACTAATCTGGAGCTTTTTCTATAATCACAGAAAAAAGTAAGTGTGCAATGCTTTAAAAAGTACAATGAACGTGCTCAGGTTATGATTGAAATACAATTTAGCACACATTATGTTTGATTATCCAATAACAGATAAAATGATAACTTTCAAGCCAGTCACATGTCACAAAAAAGTGAAACAAACTCACTCATGTGTGGCTAACCACCCCAAGAAAAGAAAACCAGGGTTTCAATATCGTGTGTGTCCTCCTCGGGCAGTTATCACTGGTTGACATCGCCTTCTCATTGAACCAATGACAAGTTGTATCAATTGTTGAGGCATGTTATTCCATTCTTCTTGCAACGCTTGGGCTAATTCTTGACAGTTTCCAGGACGATTGTGTCGTCTTCGCAACTTGCAGTCCAGTTCATCCCAAATGTGGTCGATAGGTGACAGGTCCGGTGAAACTGCTGGCCATGGCAAGACAGTAATCTGATGCTGCTGAAAGTAGTCCCTGAACACACGTGCGACATGTGGACAAGAGTTATTCTGCTGCAGTATCACGTCTTGTCCATTAGCACCCAGAAAAAGCATTACGTGGCGTGTAATGATTTCGTCCCTATGTCGTAAACCTGTAAGGTTGCCATTGAGGAAGATTAGTTTTGTTCGCCCACACAGGAAATTCTTCCACAAACCATTACACTGTCTCCTCTCCTCCTATCCATTTCTAGTATAAAGTTGTTCGCAAAGTGTTCTCCTCTTCGCCTGTACACTAAAGCACGCCCATGATGGCCTTGCTGACAGAATCTGAACTCATCAGTGGATAGGATCCGTCTCCATTGATGATAAGTCCATGCTACGTGGGGTCTGCCCGATGTCAAGCGGGTTTGTCTGTGACGAACTGTCAGTACTGGTCTAACTGCTACGACAAAAAGCGTGACCACTTCCTACATCTGTAAAGTCTGCACAAAAATCATTGGAAGCAGCAGAAATGTGGTTTATTAGAAGAATGTTGTGAATCCCCTGGATAGCAAAAATAACTAATGAAGAATGCATGAGAAGAGCTGGAGAGACAAAAAACCTTGTCAAAAAGATAAGAGAGAGACAATGTACTTTCATAGGACATGCAATGAGAAGAGGGGGCATTGAAAATATTATAACAACAGGAAAAATAGAAGGAAGAAGATCAAGAGGAAGACCAAGAGAACTGATACTGTACAGTCTGACGGGATGGTGTGAGAGGAGATCACGAACTGAACTGATGGCCTGCATGAAGGATCGTGTACTCTGGAGAAGCATAATAGCCAACGCCAGTCGGCACGGCACATGATGATGGTGATGACTTCCTACATCTGCTCCTTTCCTTTCTCTCACATCTTGTAGTGACCGTTTCCACTTATTGTTTATTAGTATGTGATCGATTTGGTTTTATGTGGTTTTATCTGGGGACCTCTCTGAGTCTGTTCCTCACTGTCCTGCCCGACACATGCCTTACACCTGGACTGTTGCAGGCAGTCCATGTTGCCTAGAGAAACCTGTTACGAAGGTGCAAGATGTGGACGTAGCTCTCTTGTGCAAGGGTGGTAACTAGTGGTCTACGGCTTCTATGGCGGTCAGCAACGGAATCATTTTGTTTAAAACGACTTTGATTGCGTGATGTTGTGTTTCTGTGATAATTAAAATATTGTGATGCTGCTGCTACTGTTTATCCAGCAACTAACATTCCAAAAGCTATTTCTCGCTGAAGTTTCTTCAATCTTGACATGATGAAAAAATATGTTTATGTTGGAATTCCACTACTCCTTTCTTTAACGATTACGTGAAGAGATCTCTGAGAACAGAATTACACACTTACCCTCATTTTATCCGTGGTCAGTAACCAATCATGGATCACGCACATGATTTCACTGGAGCTGTGGTTATATCCCCATGAATAGCGCGATCAACTTCCTGCAGCACGGGGGAGTGGACAACACTCAGACAAAACTTCGGGCCAAATTTGATTTCATTTCACTCATGACACCGTGATTGGTGCGCTTGACATCACTGCACACTTACTTTTTTCCGTGAGTTTAGATCCAGAATTTGTTGTAGTATCCGGCAGAGAGGTTTTTGGGCGTTTCTATTTCTTCTGCTTTCCACATCTTAGCAGTCAGTTCATCTTCACCTGGTGCCCTGTCTGATTTTAGCTTCTTTATTGCCTCCTTTACTTCACTTATTGTTATTGGTCCTGTATTGATGTTTAGTTCTGTTTTTGCTTCAGGTATTTCTCGTGTTTGTGCTGCTTGTGTTCTGTTTAGTAGGGTGTTAAAGTGTTCCCTATATCTTTCTTTTATTTTCTCTTTCTCCAATGATCAGTTGTCCCTTATGTATCCTTACTGCACTCTCACATCTTGTGCTAAAGTTATCTGTCATCTGCTTTATGATTTTGTATATGGTCTTCATGTCATTTGCATATGCTGATTTCTCTGCTGCTTCTGCTAAGTTGTCAAAGTATTGACGTTTATATTAACGGCATGATTATTTATTTGTCATTTTATGCATAATTACTTAAAACTTGTTATTTTAGAATTTGTGATTTGGTGTTCAGTAATTTTTTTTTGTTTTCCTTTCTTTGCTCTATCTTTTCCCATGTAGTCTTCCTTATTCATTCCTGTTTTCTCCGTTTCCGATATCCCAGCACCTCTTTTGCTGTTTCCTGCACTGTTTTATTGAACTCTAGTATGGACATTTCTGCTTCATCTTGTATTACAATGAAGCAGTTGTTAAGTACTATTGAGAATTCATTCCCTGTTTGGTAGTCTTTCATGTTTGCTGTATCAAAGCGCGCCTTTCAATGTGTTCTCAAACTTTGACTTTCCTTAATTTTAGTTTTATTTTTGCTACGACAAAAAGATTGTGATCACTTCCTACATCTGCTCCTTTCCTTGCTCGCACATCTTGTAGTGACCGTATCCACTTGTTGCTTATTAGTTTGTGATCAATTTGGTTTTCTGTGGTTTTATCTGGGGACATCAATGTCATTTTATGTATGTTTTTGTGCTGGAAAATTGTCCCTCCGATGGTCATCATGTTTTCTCCAAAGAAACTACACAGTCTTCATGCATTTTCCTTTGTTTTTTTCCGATTCCTTCTCTTCCTATGGTTTTTCCTTTATCTTCATTTCCCACACCTACTTTTGTATTGAAGTCACCCAGGATGAGTAGCATATCATGCCTGGGTATTGTTTCTGCTGTAGCTTAGGGCTGTTGTAAAAATATTGTACGTACTGTTTTCTTTTAATTCCTCTTCAGCTGATTCTGTTGATGCATAACAAACTATAATAGACAGCTTCGTGAATCTTCAGTTAAAGTGTGCATATAATAATCTCTCATTCATAGGGGTCCATTTCAGCAGTGTTCTTGATGCTTCTTTCGTTATAATCAATGCTACTCAATGTTTTATGATTATCTTATTTACATGACTATATTATTGTATCTTCTGTGTGCTGTGTTGTTAATTTTTTTCTGTCTTGTCCTGTCAATCTTGAATGTTGTATTCCTAATATGTCTGATTTGTATATGTGTATTTCCTTGATGGTTTGTGCTAGTTTTCCAGTCTAGTTAAGTGTTCTTACATTCCAGCTGCCTATTTGCATCTTGTGTTTAGGTTCCAGGAGGTCTGCAGTCGGGCTCGGGACTTCCAGTGGCTGCCTTTGATCCACAACCTTCATGGGCTCAGTTTCCTGATAAGTATTTCTCCTTCCACCAGCATTTGTTGTTTCCCTTGCTTCAGTTTCTGTAGCAGTCTGATAGTTTTTTTACCAGATAGGGTTGCTGGCCCGATGCCGAACCCTCCTTAGTCGCCTTTTACGATCATGCGTGGTAGTGTACAGTGGTCCTATTCTTAACTTCACAGTCATGTGCCCAGACACCGGGTGCCAGATAGATAGATAGATAGATAGATAGATAGATAGATAGATAGATAGATAGAGATAGATAAATAGATAGATAGATAGATAGATAAATAGATAGATAGATAAATAGATAGATAGATAGATAGATAGATAGATATATAGATAGATATATATATATATAGATAGATAGATAGATAGATAGATAGATAGATAGATAGATAGATAGATAGATAGATAGATAGATAGATAGATAATATCACGACTAGGTGATTTGAATCGTTTGTATGAATCATATCTTTATCTCTTGTGCACAAGATATTCAAACTGACGGACCGACAGACAGACTGGCATGTAGAGAGACAGAAAGATGTACTCAGACATACAAAGTGATGGATGGATGGATGGATGGATGGATGGATGGATGGATGGATGGATGGATGGATGGATGGAATGATGGATGGGTGGATTGATGGATGGATGGATGGATGGATGGATGGATGGATGGATGGATGGATGGATGGATGGATGGATTGATGGATGGATGGATGGTATGACTGTGTAGGGTCTGAAAAAAGTGGGTTTTGCAAAGAAGTTCAGAAATACTTTGAGAAACATGTTTACTAACCTTATTGTATGTGCTTATTTCAAAACATGAATACAGCCGGTAAGTACTGTATCTATATTACAAAATATAAATGTGTACAACTATCTGCCTAAATAAATAATATAACATATGTTGAATAGTATTATTGCTAATACATATACACATTTCTCAGAATCAATATATCTATTGTGCAGTTTAAAATGTTCCTAACAGAATTATATAAGTCTTCGCTTTATATTTTTTGTCAGTATACACTTTCTAACTAAAGCTACTCTTCTGTTACAATCATGTTTTTTAAAATTATTAAATGAAATAGTTCTATCACTTATATAACTCAGGATCAGAAAACTAGCAGACAGACAGAGAGGCGGGTATATTTCTTTTGCAATTTAACAATTAGGCGATATATAACATGTGACACAATGTAATCACAAGAAGAATTATAACATTTGGCACAACCTACGACTAGATCATTTCTCTCATCTGACATAATCTAACGACCAGATTATTTCTTACATCGCGCATAATCCAACGTTTATATCATCTGTAACATCATCCATAATGTACTGACTGGATTATTTGTAACATCCGGCATTATCTAACAGCTAGATGATTTGTAACATCCGGTATAATCTAACAGCTAGATGTTTTATAATATCGGACATAACGAACAATACAATAGTGTAATGTCGTGCATAATCTAACGGCTAGATGGTTTTATCAGATGAAACATTCTAACACCTTGATGATTTGTGACATATGACATAATCTAAAGACTAGATGACGTGAAACAGCCGGCATATACTAGATACAATATTACGTGAAACATCTGGAATAATTTAACGTATAATTGATTTGTAACATCCAGCATCATCTCAGGTTTAGATCATTTGTAACATCTCACATATTTTCTGCCCACTAGATTACTTATAATATCTGACATATCTAACGACTGTGTAATTTGCACAATCTCACACAAATGCGCTTTTCAACGCATGCGCTGGTGTCGTTGAGGGACACGTTAAACTCCTCTCGGACCTCGATAGTCAGATCGCTCAATTCTCTGCCCGTCTCCACCAAGTTACACATGATAATTACCTCATTTATCGCATGATCCGAGAGATTATTAACTACACCAACAGACAATTCTACCTGCAACTTTCTTCTCTCAAAAACCAGAAACTTGCTGCTATCCGTCCCTCTACGGCCTCTCCCAGACCCGCCACCGCTTCTGCCCCCACTAAGGTGGTTTGTAACCCTCCGGATATTCCTCTTTCAGCTGATGAATTGTCTGTCCTGGGGAAAGGTTTACAGTTTGTTCCCCTCCGTCCTTCTGCTGACCAGTTCTCACTCCTTCAAGATGTCCACCGTTTCCATCGCAGACTGCGTTTAAATTTCCATTTCCATGACATGTCTCAACCTTCATCATCCCAATCCACCTCCGATGATGACCCTTTCTCTCGCTTCTTCAAACAACCATCCACCTGGACACCTTCAGCAGGAGCGTCTCGTGCCTTGGACCTCTACATTGATCACACATTCCATGAAATCCGCAAGCTTCGCCTTCCCCGTGTACGACACTCGAACCTGACCCCCGGGGAGCAGCACGCACTTTCTCAACTCCAGCGTAGGCGAGATATCGTAATCAAGAGTGCAGACAAGGGCTGAGCTATTGTTTGTTGGAAGAAAGAATTGTACATCCAGGAGGCCATGGGCCAGTTGAGCAACACTAAATTTTATGCCTCTCGCCCTCAAGATCCGACTCTGGCCATCAACCACCATGTTCGTGATACGATCAACGAACTCATCCACAAGACCAAGTCTGGTCTTTCTCCCTCGGCTACACATCTTCACATCAGCGACAGCTGCTTAGGGAAGCCATCCTTTTATTTACTCCCTAAGATTCACAAACCAGGCAACCCAGGAAGGTCCATAGTGTCTTAAGGACACGAGTCATGTTCTCATTGCTTTTGAGACCCTTACACTCCTGCCTGGTCACACCTACCGTATCTTCACCCTTGATGTAGTGTCCTTATACACATCCATCCCGCATGATCAGGGACTTCAGGCCGTCAAATTCTTTCTGAACAAAAGACGCAATCCCTCTATTCCTACGTCTACTATTCAGCGCCTTACACAACGTGTCCTCCAACTCAATTCTTTTGAATTCAATGGCCTTTACTTCGACCAGATTAGTGGTGTAGACGTGGGTACCAAGATGGGCCCCAGCTACGCGTGTCTGTTCACAAGGTCTGAGAGCCTTTTGAGGCCCTTTTTCCAGCCTTCTATAGACGCTACATAGATGGCGGCATTGGGGTCAGATCAATACCAGAGGAAGATCTTGACAACTTTATCAGTTTTGTAAAGGATTACAATCCTGTCATTTCTTTCACCTCCCATATCTCTGCTACTTCTGCTAACTTTCTTGACATTGCCGTTACTATCGGTTCTTCCGGGCTTACTACTTCTATCCACTATGAACCTACAGACTCTCACAGCTACCTGCTGTACTCTTCCTCCCATCCCAGATCGTGTAAGGACTCTATTACTTTTTCCCAGCTTCTTAGGTTGCGACGTTTTTTTAATGAGGATTTGGATATCAAGGCCATAAAATGCTAGATTTCTTTAGTCGACGCGGCTATCCAGACCACGTTCTCTCGTCATCTTGGAACCGCATTAGCCGTATGTCACGCAACAAGCCCTCACCCCTAAACCGCACTGTAGAACGGACAGAGTCAAACTAGTACTCACGTACCACCCTCATAGCTTGGCAGTTAAAAACATACTGTTTCGCCATCTCCACCTCCTCCAGACCGAGCCTGAGACACGTGAACTTTCTGGGGAACCCCCATTAGTGGCCTACAGATGGGACAAGAACCTCAGGGACCTTTTAATTCGTAGTCATCTTAAGACGGATGACACTTTTTATAGTACCAGACGTTGCGAACGCCGTAGATGTAACACTTGTCCGTTTGTTGTCGAGGCAAGACAAATCTCATTCCCTAAGTCCACGTCATCAGTTCAGGAGGGTTTCACCTGTATTTCACGTAATGTTATTTATGCTATCATGTGCAAACGTTGCGGTTTGAAGTACACAGGGGAGACTGGCTTACGTTTAGGAGATCGATTTCGCCAGCATCTCAGTGATATTTCTAAGAAAGCCTGGACACCTGTGGCTAAACATTTTTGCCTTAGCAATCATAGTGGTAAACAGGACATTTCTGTTAGTGCGATCCGCTCTTGTTCTGCTGATGTACGGTCTCGGAGGGTCATAGAACAGCGCCTTATTTTCCAGACTGGCTGTCTCCACCCAGCTGGAATTAACAATGTCTTCAGCTTTTTGTAACTTCTTTATATTTCCACTTTTTTTAAATTCTACTTTCTTTCTCTATGCTACCTCTCCCTACCACCACCCTATTTTCTTCTCTGCCAACATATTGGTCTTGTCCCATTCACCAGTTTCACATTTTCTCTTTGAAGGTGTTTATGTTCTTCATTCATTATCTCTCCACGTCCCCTTTTTCCTCGCCCCCCCCCCCCCCGACACCTCTAGCGGCTATTATTTTCTATTGCCTTCCCCTCACATCATTTTCCCACTTGTTCTCTTCCTCTGTCTTCACCTCTTCTTTACGATTGGCTCTATTGGGCATCTTTTGTTACAGGCAGCGTGGTCTTTCCTTCTCCCTTCTACTACAAACATTTCTGTTTTCGACTTGGAGGAAGACACATTCAGATAAGTTTTCGTGTTTTTGTTTCGTTGTGTATGTATCCTTGAATAAGGCCAGCGCCGAAATATCGGATGTTGTATGTTTTCATTTATACATTATCATACTTTCTACTCGTTTTTTCTCACCTTACTCACTTCCTCCCTCACTTTGTAAAACTGCACCATACACCTCTATCTACCTTATTTATTTAAACCAGTTTTACTGCAGACGCCATCCCTTTTATCTCTCACACAATCCAACTGCTATATGATTTGCAACGTCCGACATAATCTAACGACTAGACGATTTGTAACATATGATATAATCCACCTACTAAATCTTTTGTAACATCGGTCACAATATAACATATAGATAATTTGTATCTTATGATAAAATCTAACGATTTGCAACCATATGAATCTATCAAATAAGTGATATTTAGCATTGGGAATAACATAACGACTATATAGCTCATATAATCAAACACAATCTACCGACTAGTTGATTGGTAACATCATGCGCAATCTAACGACTAGATGATTTGTAACATCATTTATAATCTATCTTCTAGGTGATTTGACTCATCGGATATAATCTAATGACTTCAAGTTTTATAACATCGAGATTCTTCTAAGGACTTGATGATTTGTATCGTGGTGCACAATTTTAGGACTAGGTGATTTGTAACATTCGGTATCATCTTAGAAATAGATGATTGGAAACGTATGACATTCTATCCATTAGAAAAGTTGTAACATCTGACACAATACAATGTCTATATTACTTATAACATCTGACATAGTCTAAAAACTAGATGATTAACATTATCCGACATAATCTCACGGTTATATGATTTTTATCATCCGACATAATCTAACAGCTATTATGATGTGTAACATCGTGCATAATATCAAAATTAGATGCATTGTAATTTCTGAACTAATTTAATGACTAGATGTTCTGCGACTCTGTTAATAATGCCGCGTCTAGATGATTTGTAACCTCGCGCATAATATATGACTAAATGAATTGTAACACCCGGCATATTGTCACATCTGTACGTTTTGTGACATCTGATATAATCTAAAGACTAGATGATTTGAAACATGTGGCATATTCTAATGATGACACAGTTTGTAATATCTGTCATAATTTAACAACTTGAAGATTTATAATATAGGGCACAATCTAACTCCGTCATTATTTTTAACATCTAACATATTCTAACGACTATATTATTTGAAATTTCTGACATAATCTAACGACTAGGTGATTTGAAGCATTTCACATAATACTACGACTCCATGATTTGTAGTATCTGACATACTCTCTCGACTAGATTACTTGTAACAGCTGACAAAATCTAACAAATCGATGATTCGCAACATCGGAGATAATCTTATGAGTACATGATTTGAAACATCTAGCGTAATCTAGGAACTAGACTACTTGTAACATCTTACATAATCTAACGACTAGATAATTTACAACATTTGACATAATATAACAACTACACGATGTATAACATCTGACATAATCCACCGATTAAATGTGTTGTAACCTAGAGCATAATATAACGCATAGGTTATTTTTAACATCTGAAATAATCTAACGAATAAATGATATTTAGCATTCGGAATAACACAACAACAGCATTATTTCTACAATCGCACAGAATCTAGAGACAATATAATTTGTAACATAACACATTATAGATCGGCAGACGATTTGTAACATCGCGTATAATCTAACAACTAGATGATTTATAAATTTTGATATAATCTCACGACTAGATGATCTTTAATTTTGACATAATCTCAAGATTTGATGATTTGTAAATTTTGACATAATCTCACGACTATGATGATTTGTGAATGTTGACATAATCTCACGACTAGTTGATTTGTAAATATTGACATACTCTCATGACTAGATGAGTTATAAATGTTGACATAAACTTACGACTGGATGATTTGTAAATTTTGACATAATCTCACGACTTGATGATTTGTAAATGTTGACATAATCTCACGACTAAATGATGTGTAAATGTTGAGATAAAAGGGATGGCGACTGCAGTAAAACTGGTTAATATAAATAAGGTAGATAGAGGTGTATGGTGCAGTTTTACAAAGTGAGGGAGGAAGTGAGCAAGGTGAGAAAAAAAAACGAATATAAAGTATGAGAATGTATAAATGAAAGACATACAACATCCGATATTTCGGCGTGAGCCTTATTCGAGGATACATGCAAAAACAAAATACAAACATATATAACTTATCTGAAGCGTCTTGCTCTCAGCAAAGCTTAATTGTGTGTGGAAGAAGGAGGAGGAAGAAAAAAAAAAAGTATGCCCCTACAGGGAGGAAATGTAAAACTGGTGAATGGGACAAGACCAATATGTTGACAGAGAAGGAAATAGGATGGTGGTAGGGAGGGGTAGCATAGAGAAAGAAATTAGAGTATAAAAAAGGCCAGTGGAAAAAGAAAAAGAAAGAAGTTATAGAAAGCTGAAGACATTGTTAATTGCAGCTGGGTGGAGACAGCCAGTCTGGAAAATAAGGCGCTGTTCTAAGACCCTCCGAGATCGTACATCTGCGGAACAAGAGAGGATCGCACTAACCGAAATGTCCTGTTTGCCCCTGTGGTTACCAAGGCAAAAATGTTTAGCCACAGGTGTCCAGGCCCTCTTAGAAATATCAAAAATGTTTAGCCACAGGTGTCCAGGCCCTCTTAGAAATATCAATTATATTTCTAAGAGGGCCTGGACACCTGTGGCTAAACATGTTTGCCTTGGTAACCACAGGGGCAAACAGGACATTTCGGTTAGTGCGATCCGCTCTTGTTCCGCAGATGTACGATCTCGGAGGGTCTTAGAACAGCGCCTTATTTTCCAGACTGGCTGTCTCCACCCATCTGGAATTAACAATGTCTTCAGCTTTCTGTAACTTCTTTCTTTTTCTTTTTCCACTGGCCTTTTTTATACTCTAATTTCTTTCTCTATGCTACCCCTCCCTACCACCATCCTATTTCCTTCTCTGTCAACATATTGGTCTTGTCCCATTCACCAGTTTTACATTTCCTCCCTGTAGGGGTTTAAGTTCTTCATTCATTATCTCTCGCGTCCTCTTTTCTCTCCCCTTCCCCCCCCACCACCCCACCACCCGACACCTCTAGCGGCTATCATGTTTCTATTGCCTTCCTCTCTCTCCGCTTCTTCGCTATGATTGGCTATATCGGGAATCTTTTGTCTGTAGGCAACGTTTTTTTTTTTCTTCCTCCTCCTTCTTCCACACACAATTAAGCTTTGCTGAGAGCAAGACGCTTCAGATAAGTTATATATGTTTGTATTTTGTTTTTGCATGTATCCTCGAATAAGGCTCACGCCGAAATATCGGATGTTGTATGTTTTTTATTTATACATTCTCATACTTTATATTCGTTTTTTTTTTCTCACCTTGCTCACTTCCTCCCTCACTTTGTAAAACTGCACCATACACCTCTATCTACCTTATTTGTAAATGTTGACATATTCTCATACTTAAATGATTTGTAAATGTTGACATAATCTCACGACTAAATGATTATCTAACGCATTATCTAACGTCTTGAAGATTTCTACCATCTGACATAATATAACCACTAGATGATTTGTAATATCCAATATAAACTAATAATTATACGATTTGTAACATCAGGGGTCATCTCATGTTTAGATAATTTGAAACATCTGCCATTATGATTTGCAGCATCCGACATAATCCAACGACAGCATTATTTGTAAAATCGGATACAATATAACGACTGCATAACGACTCGACGATGTGTAGTATATGGCATAATCTAATAACTAGATGATTTATATATATAAGCAGCCAAACAGAGATGCAGAAAGAAAGAAAAAGATATAGATATATAAGCAGACAAACAGAGATGCAGAGAGATAGAAAGACACATAGATATATAGGCAGAAAAATAGAGATGCTGACAGAAAGAAAGATACAAAGATATATAATCAGTTATTTGGCCTCTCTTAATGTCCTCTTCAGAGTTTCACGCGGTCTGCCTCTTTTTCCTCGGCCTGTTGTGTTCCACTTGATAGCTTGTTTTGGGATTCTCTGATCATTTCTTCTCATCAAGTGACCAACATATGTCCATCTCCTTTTCCTCATCAACCATGAGACTGGTTGTTGTTCAGTCATCTGTCTTATCTCTCATTGTTCTTGAATTCATCCCACTTGATGCCGAGTATTTTCCTTAGGCATTTGTTTTCAAAAGAGTCTAATTTCTTTTCTATTTCTTTAGTTGTTTTTCAGCTTTCACATGCATAAATGAGGGTGGATATTACATTTGAATTGAATAGTCTTAACTTGGTTTTTGTGCTTACAACTTTTGAATTCCATATGTTTTCAAGATTCTTGAAGATTGATGCTGCTTTTGCAATTCTGATCCTAACTTCCTTTCTAGTGTCACCATCCTGGTCTAACAATGCAATCACTTGAAGATTTATAACATTTGGCACAATCTACGACTAGATGATTTCTCTTACCTGACATAATCTAACTACCTTATTATTTCTGACATCGTGCATAATCCAACTTGTGCATCATCTGTAACATCGTGCATTATGTAGTGACTAGTTGACTATTTATAATCTCAGAACTTGGATGATTTGTAGGAAATCACATAATCTAATAACTAGATAATTTGTAACATCCGGTATATTATAATGACGAAAACGATTTGTAACATCTGCCATAATTTAACAATTAGATTATGCGTAATATAGGGCACAATCTGTAACTTTGATGAGTTGTAACATCTCACATATTCTAACGACTACAGTACTTGTGTAAAATATAGATGTTTAATATTTAATTGTTTGTTAATTCTTAGGGTTTTTTAAAATCTAGGTACCTTTATAATTTGCCTCCAACTTCAACCTTTGTTAAAATGGTGTATTATAAGTTATCATTATGGATATGGACATGTGACAACCCCTCTGTGGCCAGGGCCAAAATCTGTTTTCCCCTTTTTATTCACAGTCCAACCATCCAAACCTTTTATTCTATGCCATGAAGCACGGCTAATCTTGAGCCTACAGTTTGAGTGCAACCCGCTTTACATCTTCCGCGTGACCCCCCCCCCCCCCACCCGAAATTCCCTACTGATTGCACCCTATTATTTGTCCAACAACAAAGGTTCTTTTGCTTTATGAGCATTTTCTTGTGATTGTATTGCTTCTGATACTGACCTATGTCTACTATCATCCTGTTATTCATCTCCAACCGAAAACCATAAGTGTTGGCGATGGCATTATCTTGTCTGTCGGAGCTTGTAGTGCTCTCTTGTCCTTCGTATCTGGTGGTGACTTGTTCTTGCATGTCGTTGGTGGTGACTTGTTCTTGCATGTCGGAGCTTGTAATGTTCTCTTGTCCTTCGTATCTAGTGGTGGCTTGTTCTTGTCTGTCGGAACTTATAGGTTTCTCTTGTCCTTCATATTTGGTGGTGACTTGTTCTTGCATGTCGGAGCTTGTAATGTTCTCTTGTCCTTCGTATCTGGTGGTGGCTTGTTCTTGTCTGTCGGAGCTTGTAGTTTTCTCTTGTCCTTCATATCTGGTGGTGACGTGTTCTTGCATGTCGTTGGTGGTGACTTATTCTTGCATGTTGGAGCTTGTAGTGTTCTCTTGTACTTCATATCTGGTGGTGACTTGTTCTTGCATGTCGTTTGTGGTGATTTGTTCTTGCATGTTGGAGCTTGTAGTATTCTCTTGATCTTCGTATCTGGTGTTCGCTTATTTTTGTCTGTTGTAGCTTGTAGTGTTCTCTTGTCCTTCGTATCTGGTGGTCGCTTATTCTTGTCTGTCGGAGCTTGTAGTGTTCTCTTGTCCTTCGTATCTGGTGGTGGCTTGTTCTTGTCTGTCGGAGCTTGTAGTGTTCTCTTGTCCTTCGTATCTGGTGGTGGCTTGCTTTTGCAAATCTTTGGTTGTGGTAGCACCTTCACTGATATTACTGACGATAGTGTCGTGTTCGTCACTGTTGGTGATGACGGAGATATATAGATAGGTAGGTAGGTAGGTGGTTAGGTAGATAGGTAGGTAGGTATGTGGTTGGGTAAGTGGTTGGATAGATACGTAGGTAGGTAAGTGGGTAGGTGAATTGGTAGGTAGTAGGTAGGTAGGTGGTTGAGTGAATAGGTGGATAGATAGGTAGGTAGGTGAATAGGTAGATAGGTAGATGGGTAGATAGGTAGGTAGGTAGGTAGGTAGGTAGGTAGTAGGTATGTGAGGTGGTACGTAGGTGGGTGGTTAGATAAGTAGGTAATTACTTAGGTTGATCGGTAGGTAGGTAGGTAGGTAGGTAGGGAGGTAGGTAGGTAGGTAGGTAGGTAGGTAGGTAGGTAGGTAGGTAGGGAGGTAGTAGGTAGGTAGGTAGGTAGGTAGGGAGGTAGTAGGTAGGTAGGTAGGTAGGTAGGTAGGTAGGTAGGTAGGTAGGTAGGGAGGTAGTAGGTAGGTAGGTAGGTAGGTAGGTAGGTAGGTAGGTAGGTAGGTAGGTAGGTAGGTAGGGAGGTAGTAGGTAGGTAGGTAGGTAGGTAGGTAGGTAGGTAGGTAGGGAGGTAGTAGGTAGGTAGGTAGGTAGGTAGGTAGGTAGGTAGGTAGGGGGTAGTAGGTAGGTAGGTAGGTAGTAGGTAGGTAGGTAGGGAGGTAGTAGGTAGGTAGGTAGGTAGGTAGGTAGGTAGGGAGGTAGTAGGTAGGTAGGTAGGTAGGTAGGTAGGGAGGAATTAGGTAGGTAGGTTAGTTAGGTGTGTAGGTAGGTAGGTAGGCGGTGGGTAAGTAGGTAGGTAGGTAGGTATGTAGGCAGCTAGGTAGGTAGGTATGTAGGTAGGTAGGTAGGTAGGGAGGAATTAGGTAGGTAGGTTAGTTAGGTGTGTAGGTAGGTAGGTAGGCGGTGGGTAAGTAGGTAGGTAGGTAGGTATGTAGGCAGCTAGGTAGGTAGGTAGGTGAGTAGGTAGGGAGGTAGTAGGTGGGTAGGTTAGGTAGGTGTGTATGTAACTGGGTGGGTAGGTAGGTAGGTAGGTGGATAGGTGGGCGTGTAGGTAGGTAGGTAGGTAGGTAGGTAGGTAGGTAGGTAGGTAGTTGGGTAGGTAGGTAGGTAGGTAGGTAGGTAGATAGGTTAGTAGGTAGGTAGGTAGTTATGGTGAAAATGATAGATGATATAATTAGGATGGAAACGTAGCCTGTCAGGCCGGACATACAAATACAATTGCAATGTATGTATCCTCGAATAAGGCTCGCGCGGAAATATCGGATGTTGTATGCTATATGATTTGCAACGTCCGACATAATCTAACGACTAGACGATTTGTAACATATGATATAATCCACCTACTAAATCTTTTGTAACATCGGTCACAATATAACATATAGATAATGTGTATCATCTGATAAAATCTAACGATTTGCAACCATATGAATCTATCAAATAAGTGATATTTAGCATTGGGAATAACATAACGACTATATAGTTCATATAATCAAGCACAATCTACCGACTAGTTGATTGGTAATATCATGCACAATCTAACGACTAGATGATTTGTAACATCATTTATAATCTATCTTCTAGGTGATTTGACTCATCGGATATAATCTAATGACTTCAAGTTTTATAACATCGAGATTCTTCTAAGGACTTGATGATTTGTATCGTGGTGCACGATTTTAGGACTAGGCGATTTGTAACATTCGGTATCATCTTAGAACTAGATGATTGGAAACGTATGACATTCTATCCACTAGATAAGTTGTAACATCTGACACAATACAATGTCTATATTACTTATAACATCTGACATAGTCTAAAAACTAGATGATTAACATTATCCGACATAATCTCACGATTATATGATTTTTATCATCCGACATAATCTAACAGCTGTTATGATGTGTAACATCGTGCATAATATCAAAATTAGATGCATTGTAATTTCTGAACTAATTTAATGACTAGATGTTCTGCGACTCTGTTAATAATGCCACGTCTAGATGATTTGTAACCTCGCGCATAATATATGACTAAATGAATTGTAACATCCGGCATATTGTCACATCTGTACGTTTTGTGACATCTGATATAATCTAAAGACTAGATGATTTGAAACATGTGGCATATTCTAATGATGACACAGTTTGTAATATCTGTCATAATTTAACAACTTGAAGATTTATAATATAGGGCACAATCTAATTCCGTCATTATTTTTAACATCTAACATATTCTAACGACTATATTATTTGAAATTTCTGACATAATCTAACGACTAGGTGATTTGAAGCATTTCACATAATACTACGACTCCATGATTTGTAGTATCTGACATACTCTCTCGACTAGATTACTTGTAACAGCTGACAAAATCTAACAAATCGATGATTCGCAACATCGGAGATAATCTTATGAGTACATGATTTGAAACATCTAGCGTAATCTAGGGACTAGACTACTTGTAACATCTTACATAATCTAACGACTAGATAATTTACAACATTTGACATAATATAACAACTACACGATGTATAACATCTGACATAATCCACCGATTAAATGTGTTGTAACCTAGAGCATAATATAGTGCATAGATGATCTGTAACGTCTGAAATACTCTAACAAATAAATTATATTTAGCATTCGGAATAACATAATGACTGCATTATTTCTACAATCGCACACAATCTAGAGACAATATAATTTGTAACATAATACAGAATATATCCAACAGACGATTTGTAACATCGCGTATAATCTAACAACTAAATGATTTGTAAATTATGGCATAATCTCACGACTAGATGATAGTTAATGTTGACATAATCTCACGACTAGATGATTTGTAAATGTTGACAAAATCTCACGACTAGATGATTTGTAAATGTTGATATAATCTCACGACTAGATGATTTGTAAATGTTGATATAATCTCACGACTAGATGATTTGTAAAGTCTGACATATTCTCACGACCAGATGATTTGGAAATGTTTACATATTCTCACGACTAGATGATTTGTAAAGTTTTACATAATCTGAAGACTAGATTATTTGTTTCATGCGGCATTATCTAACGCATAGTTAATTTGGACCATCTGCAGTAATATAACTACTAGATGATTTGCAATATCCAATATAATCTAACAATTATACGATTTGTAGCATCCGGTATCATCTCATTATTAGATGATTTGTAACATCTGGCATTATGATATTCAGCATCCGACATAATCTAACAACTATATGATTTGTAAAATCGGATGCAATCTAACGACTGCATAACGACTTGATGATTTGTAGCATATAGGATAATCTAATAACTAGATGATTTATAACATCTGACATAATCTAAAGAGCTGATGATTTTTGACAATTTAAATAATTTAGCGACCAGATGATTTGTTACATCTAGTAAAATTTCACGACTACATGATTTGAAGCATCCGTATGCACCATGTTTTTAGCTCTGCTGTACTAGAAAGTTGATAGAAACGCTGACAGACAGACAGAGACCCAGAGAGACAGACAGACTTATTAATAGGGACAAAAATGTGGTTGGATGGGTGGATGGATGGATGGATTGATGGACGGATGGATGGATGAATGGACCTATGGATGGTTGCGTAGATGGGTGGGTGGGTGGATGGATGGATGGATGGATGGATGGATGGATGGATGGATAGATGGATGGATGGATGGGTAGGTGGGTGGGTGAATGGATGGGTTGATGAATAGATGAAATATGGATGGAAATGGATTCATGGATGGATTAGTTCTGAAAGAAATGAATTTTGAAGAAGTTAAAAATACTTTGAGAAACATGTTTACTAACCTAATTGTATGTTCTTATTTCAAAACATGAATGCAGGGAGTAAGTATTTTATTGTATTTTAAACAAAATACATTTGTACATATTTCTGTGTAAATATATTATCTAACAGATGTTCTCAATATCAGTAAATTTATTTTGCTGGTTAACAAATTTCGTAGAAGAATTACATAAAATGTCACCAAACTATTATTTTATGTTTAAAATTTAAAAAAAAATATTTTCGTCTGCTCTAGTCTCTTTATAGCAACTGATTAAATAAAGTAGTCGCTTCACTTCTATTCCTCATTAGCAGAAAACAGGCAGACAAACAGAGAGTTAGACGGACAGAGATAGATAGACAAATAGATAGATAGAAATACAGACAGACAGATCGACGGACGGACTGACAGACGGACGGACAAATGGATGGATGGATGGATGGATGGATGGATGGATGAATGGGGATGGATGGATGGATTGATGGATGGATGGATGAATTGGTCCGTGGGTGATTGAGTGAATGAGCGGATGGATAAATGAATAGATGGATGTATTGATGGATGAATTCATGGATGGGTTAGTTCTAAAAGAGAGAAGTTCTTGCATGTCGGAGCTTGTAGTATTCTCTTGATCTTCGTATCTGGTGGTCGCTTATTCTTGTCTGTCGGAGCTTGTAGTGTTCTCTTGTTCTTCGTATCTGGTGGTCGCTTATTCTTTTCTGTCGGAGCTTGTAGTGTTCTTTTGTCCTTCGTATCTGGTAGTGGCTTGTTCTTGTCTGTCGGAGCTTGTAGTGTTCTCTTGTCCTTCGTATCTGGTGGTGGCTTGCTTTTGCATATCGTTGGTTGTGGTAGCACCTTCACTGATATTACTGACGATAGTGTCGTGTTCGTCACTGTTGGTGATGACGGAGATATATAGATAGGTAGGTAGGTAGGTCGTTAGATAGGTAGGTAGGTAAGTGGGTAGGTGAATGGGTAGGTAGGTAGGTAGGTGGGTGGGTAGATAGGTAGGCAGTTAGGTGGTTGGGTAAGTGGGTGGGTAGATACGTAGGTAGGTAAGTAGGTAGGTGAATGGGTAGGTAGGTAGGTAGGTGATTGGGTAGATAGGTAGGTATGTAGGTGGTTGGGTAAGTGGGTCGGTAGATACGTAGGTAGGTAAGTGGGTAGGTGAATGGGTAGGTGAATGGGTAGGTGAATGGGTAGGTAGGTAGGTGGTTGAGTGAATAGATGGATAGATAGGTAGGTAGGTGAATGGGTGGATAGGTAAATAGGTAGGTGGGTGTGTAGATAGGTAAGTAGGAGGGTAGGTTGGTGGGTAGATAGGTTTGGTTAGGTAGGTATGTAGGTAGTTGGGTGGGTTGGCGGTTGGGTAGATAAGTAGTTAGTTAGGTAGGTGGGTGGGTAGGTAGGTAGGTAGTAGGTGGGTGGTGTGGTGGTTAGGTGGGTGGTTAGATAAGTAGTTAATTAGGTAGGTAGTTAGGTCGGTGGGTAAGTAGGTAGGTAGGTATGTAGGTATGTAGGCAGGTAGGTGGGTAGGTAGGTGGGTATGTAGGAGGTAGTAGGTGGGTAGGTTAGGTAGGTGTGTAGGTAGGTTGGTGGTAGGTAGGCAGGTAGGTGGATAGGTGGGTGTGTAGGTAGGTAAGTAGGTAGGTAGGTAGGTAGTTAGGTAGGTAGGTAAGTAGGTAGGTAGGTAGGTGAGTAGGTAGGTAGGTAGTTATGGGGAAAATCATAGATGATATTATTAGGATGGAAACTAGACCGTCAGGCCGAAAATACAAATACATGACAATCTCGACTTGAAATATTCACCGCTATGTTGGAAAAAACCTTACAATTTACTTGCAACAAAAAAGACATACAAAGATTCCAATATAAAAAGCTCCTTTAACAACAGACTTTTCAAACTGTCTCAAAACTAACAACTTCATCTTAATTTAAATTGCCTCTACCAAAAACTGTTACTACCGAAAAGCTCTGTGCAAAACAAGACATTCTCCTAACCAAGGCATAGTAATGCTCTCCAAAACAAGTAAGACTTTCTCTGCATCCACAACAAGTAAAGACTTCCTGTTCCAAAACATAGCAAGTCATTTTACTGTAACCTAATCTTGCGAGGTATTTATAGCATAACTTTACACACTCAGTTTTTCATGCTACACGCTTATCTCAAGACCCTTGCCTACGTGTTACCTTTTAAACAAGGGCAGTCACTCTATTAATTGTTTCCTGAGTACCAATACTGCTTATATCCAACTAATTAGGAGAATACTATCATATCCGTGACAATGTAACTGGTGAGTCTTTAACACATACTTCAGATGATGTTTCGACAAATAAATTGTGACTTTTTTTGTCTGAAATAACTTGTAGTTGGTGCTAAAACTGATCCATTATTTTTGTAATCTTTAACAGTACGTGGGAAGTGATCGGAGCAGGAGAAGGAAGATTAAGCAACGACGTTTGTGTAGAAGTTAACTGATGTTCATCATGGAGTAATTTGTCAAAGTTTAACTTCTGTATAAAATAAACACGTTGCTTTTCACACGATAAACCCTGCCTTGGTTTCACTGAGACAACGTTTCTTGTTATGTTAGTGATTTGTAAGTCATGAATGAATGAGAAGACAGACTGAGAATCATACGTGGTCGTTACCAGCAACTTTGTGAGAGATAAGAGAAATGACAACTGCGGTAAAACTGGTTCCAGTAACGAAATGAGGTAGAGCTGTATGTTCAGGTTTACTGTAGGGGTCATTTTTTTTCTTGTATCTCACATTTCCCTACCTTACTGCCACACTGTGTCCTCATTTTCCTCTTATTTTATTTTTTACTTGGTGTTGACATTCTGTATATTATTTTATATCTTGTCTGACTCTGTTATCTTCCTTCTTTATTGTGTTTTTTTAATTGTAGTCTCTGTTTCTTTCCGAATCCCCTGGACAGCAAAAATAACTGATGAAGAATGTTGAGAAAAAGATTTGGAGATAGAAAAAAATATTGTCCAAAAAAATAAGAGAGAGAGGCAGTGTACTTTCGCAGGACATGCAATGAGAAGAAGGGGTATTGAAAATATTATAATAGCAAGAAAAATAGAGAGAAGATAATGAACAGGAAGACCAAAAGAAATGATACTGGACAGTCTGACGGGATGGTATGAGAGGAGATCACCAAATGAGCTGATGGGCTGGATAAAGAATCGAGTACTCTGGAGAAGCATAATAGCCAGTCGGCACGGCACCTGCTGCTGCTGCTGTTGATGATGATGATAATGATGATGACGTCTCTTTCCATTGTTTCATGGTTCCTATAAAGCTTCCAAATGTTTTTATATTGTTCTTATATATAGTTACTATCTCTAACATATCAGGAGCACGCCATCTTGCTTGTACCCGAAAGGCCTACAGGAGTGCTGTTAAGTTCCGCAAGGGACATGCAAATGAATGAAAGATCTCTAACACACACCCGTGTCTTGGTAATAATAAATGGACAGAGTTACTTTGATAATCAATTATTTCATATTTTACTTCACTGTAGGTCTGAAAGGCCAGCTACATTTTTTTTTCAGCGTCCATGAAAGAACAAGCGTCTCCTATATTTCACATAACAATTCTCACTGATTTAAGTAACTTCACATAACAAATTCTCACTGATTTAAGTAACTTCACATAACAATTCTCACTGATTTAAGTAACTTCACATAACAAATTCTCACTGATTTAAGTAACTTCACATAACAATTCTCACTGATTTAAGTAGCTTCACATAACAAATTCTCACTGATTTAAGTAACTTCACATAACAATTCTCACTGATTTAAGTAACTTTACATATCAATTCTCACTGATCTAAGTAACTTCACATAACAATTCTCACTAATTTAAGTAACTTCACATAACAATTCTCACTGATTTAAGTAACTTCACATAACAATTCTCACTGATTTAAGTAACTTCACATAACAATTCTCATTGATTTAAGTAGCTTCACATAACAATTCTCACTGATTTAAGTAGCTTCACATAACAACGCTCACTTATTTAAGTAACTTCACAAAACAATTCTCACTGATCTAAATAACTTCATATAACAGTGCTCACTGAACAAGTAACTTCACGTAACAACGCTAACTGATCTAAGTATCTCACATAACAATTCCAACTGATCTAATTAAAACAAACAAAAAAAACGCATATTATAAAATGAACAATAAAAGATAAAAGTATCTGATGATAGAGAATTTCTTTCATTGAATGGGTAGAATTTTCATGTCTAGAATGTTTTGGATTGCCATGCTGAAGAGAATAACCAAGACCATCTCAATTTTAACACACGCTATGTAAAGGAATATACTGAAGTAAGTCGCCAATGTAAGACCTAAGGTACAGTAAGTCTTCTATCAGTCAGCAAGCTAGGAACTACTGCGCAGTATGTCTCTTATCACTCACTAAGCTAAGATCTAAGAGGCAGTAAGTCTCTTAACAGTCAACAAGCAAGAACTAGCTTGCAGTAGGTCTCTTAACAATCACAAAAATAAGAACAAGCGTGCAGTAAGTCTCTTATCAGGCAGCAAGCTAGGAAATAGGATGTAGTATGTCCCTTATCAGCCAAAAAGCTGAGAAATAGGATGCAGTATATTCCTCATTAGTCAATAAGCTAAGAATTAGGAAGCAGTAAATATCTTATCAGTCACAAGGCTAAGAACTATGATGCAGAAAGTATCTTACAATCAGCAAGCAAATAACTAGGATGCAGTAAGTCTCTTATCCGTCACTAAGATAAGAACTTGGATGCAGTAAGTCTGATATCAGTCACCAAGCTAAGAACTATGATGATGTAAGTCCCTCATCAGTCACTAAATTAACTCCAAGTTCTAAAAATGACAATGGAACCAATACTTTAAAGAAATGGAACAAAGATCTAACCACAAACATTGAAGTGCAGAATATAAAAGACGCTCAGACATAATCCTACACATACTCCAGTCCCTGCCCACACACATATCGACCTTGCACACACATATATCGTCCCTGTCCACACATATATCGTCCCTGCCCACACACATATCGTCCTTGCCCACACACATATCGTCCTTGCCCACATACATATCGCCCTGCCCACACACATATCGTCTCTTTGCACACATATATCGTCCCTACCGACATATATATCGTCCCTGCACACAAATATATCGTCCTTGCCAACACACATAACGTCCTTGTTCACACATATATCGTCCCTGCCCACACACATATCGTCCTTGTCCACACACATAGCGTCCCTGCTTACACATATATCGTCTCTGCCCACACACAATTCGACCCTGCACACACACATATCGTCCCTGCCCACACACATATCTTCCGTGCCGGCACACATATCGTCACTGGCCACACACATATCGTCCCTGCCCACATACATATTGTCCCTCCCCACATACATATCATTCCTGCCCACACACATATCGTCCCTGCCCACACACATATCGACCTTTCCCACACACATATTGTCCCTACCCACACATATATCGTCCCTGCCCACACATATACCGTCCCTGCCAACACACATATCGACCCTGCCCACACGCACATATCGTCCCTGCCCACACACATATCTTCCGTGCCTGCACACATATCGTCCTTGGCCACGCACATATCGTCCCTGCCCACATACATAATGTCACTGCCCACACACATATAGTCCCTACCCACACACATATCGTCCTTGCCAACACAATATCGCCACTGCCCACACACATATCGTCCATACCCACACACATATCGTCCCTACCCACACACATATCGTCCCTACCCACACACATATCGTCCCTACCCACACACATATCGTCCCTACCCACACACATATCGTCCCTACCCACACACATATCGTCCCTGCCCACAGCACAGAACTCGTGCCCAGTAATCAGTGACGAGGAATCAAAGCAGAGCGGTGAAAGTAAAAAGTCCAAGAATTGAGTAAAGAGACTAATTATATAAAAGTAAAATAAACAGCAGCTGAAGATATAACCCGTATTTTATTCAAAGTAGAGACCTTTGTGCATTGATACAGCGAGTGGCAGTATCTAACAAACACTGGAACGACCTCTACAGTTCTTCTGTTGGTATGGCCCTTAAACTCGATATAACGGTCTTTGGATATCATTAGTATCGTCACTGAAGCGTCCTTTTAATGGTAACTTTAATTCTGGGAATAGAAAATAATTGCAGGGAGACAAATCTGGGAAAAAAGTGGATAACAGAGAAACAATTTTTTTTTTTGGCCAAAAAATTCCTGTACAACTACCGCCCAGTGAGCCGGTGCATTATCATGAAGAAAGAAAAACTGCCAGGTGTTGAATAATCGGGTCGGAATCGGAGAATCGTTTTCAACAGGTGTTTCCAAATATTTAAATAAACTTTGGCAGTGACAGCTTGCCCCTCTTGAATAAATTCTTTGTGAATAACTCCTTTGCTGTCGTAGAAATACACCAACATTGTCAACACTTTCTAGTTTTGAAGACAAAATTTTTTGTCTTTTGGTGATGATGATGACTTCCACTGAGCACTTAGGCGTTTAGTTGTGGGATCACAGCGGAAAATCCATGTTTCATCCTCTGCAACAATCGCATTTAAGAAACGTTTATTTCTGCGACACGTTTTGATGATATCTTTTGCGTACTCAACACGCTGATGATTTGGTCAACAGACAAACGAATGTACAAACCGGCAAGGAACTTTTTTCTTGACCAAATCTTCCTTTAAAATTTTACGAATGGTCTCTCGGTTAACATCAGATTAACCTGCCATCATCCTCATGGTCAAACAACGATCTTCTTGTATCCGTACTCTGATTTGTGCAGTGAGTTACCCATTACTAACATAAATTTGGCTTCCATGTCTAGTTGCATTTGCAATCGTTACCTCACCTCTTTTGAATCGTAAATAACACCTGAATATCTGAGCACAAGATAAACATTTATCCCCATAAACGTGTCGCATTAATTAAGCTGTCTCACTGGCACTTTTTCCTAGTTTTAAACAGAATTTAATGTTTGGTTTCTGCTCCATTCTGATTACGTAACAATGCATCTTTAACAAGGTCAACAAAATAGCAGCTTGTTTGTCGTCTACTTATAGGGTGGCGATGAAAAGTTAACAGATCATAGATGAAGGTGGCTTCTTTGGATACCATGCTTCGCTTCAGAGATGACACTTTTGTCTTGGCCATGATAGAATCAGTCTCATTACATAATTGTCGGATTGTGTATAACAGAAGAAGGAAAAGACAACGAAAAATAGATATGGTTATGATGACGACGTGCTAGATGTAACAGAGCTAGAAAACGTAAAGAGACAACTTCCTAAGTTTAGTTAACCAGCACATCAAGCTGGAGTCAGTTATGAGGGAGGTACATGCATCCTACCCAGCACTGGACACCATCCAGGATAAGACACAACCGAAACATTTGTTAACAAAAGCAACTCTCAGATCGGTAAATGAAAAACTAGAACACGACGGAAAACATGGTCCTTGGTCGACGTGCCGTTTCCATGAAAATACTCGCTTACTACCTTGCAAACTGTTTCGAGCAGCCGCACCTTTTCTTCCAAAGCCACGCACATAAAGTTCCCTATTCTCATATATATCCAACCACAAAAATAGCCACGCTCCTAAAGTTCCCTATTCTCATATATATATATATATATATATATATATATATATATATATATATAATATATATAAGCACACATCTTTTCTCCCAAAGCCACGCCCCTAAAGTTCCATATTCTCATATATATATATATATATATATTATATATATATATATATATATATATATTATATATATATACAAGCACACACCTTTTCTCCCAAAGACACGCCCCTAAAGTTCCCTATTCTTATATATATATATATATATATATATATATAAGCACAGACATTTTCTCACAAAGCCAAGCCCCTAAAGTTCCCTATTCTCATTTATATACAAGCACACACCTTTTCTCCCAAAGCCACGTCCCTAAAGTTCCCTTTTCTCATATATATACAAGCACACACCTTTTCACCCAAAGCGAAGCCCCTAAAATCCCCCACCCTCATGTATATACAAGTACACACCTTTTATTCATTGTATGTCCCCGGCAAAGTCATAACAGCGACTTCTAAAAACTATGATACACATCTGACAAATAAAACTTGACCAAGTAAAACAGCTTACTTAACAATATGAAGGAATACATTTATAGTTCATCTACTGTTTTGTTTTTCTCTACTTTTAACAAATTCTGTCTCTAAGAACTGATGTTCAACTCGTGACACTTGGTCGTTCTACAAAGAACCATCGACTACAACAAACTACAGATCAACTCGACGCTATCTCTAATCATTATCTTTCCTTCTACACAGCTACAATGTCATATTTCCTTCTATACAGCTACAATGTCATATTTCCTTCTACACAGCTACAATATCATATTTCCTTCTACACAGCTACATTGTCATATTTCCTTCTACACAGCTACAATATCATATTTCCTTCTACACAGCTACAAATTCATATTTCCTTCTACACAGCTACAATGTCATATTTCCTTCTACACAGCTACAATGTCATATTTCCTTCTACACAGCTACAATGTCTTATTTCTTTCTACACAGCTACAATGTCAGACTTCCTTTTACACAGCTACACTGTCATTTTTCCATCTACATAGCTACAATGTCATATTTTCTTCTACACAGCTACAATGTCGTATTTCTTTCTACACAGCTACAATGTCAGACTTCCTTTTACACAGCTACACTGTCATTTTTCCATCTACACAGCTACAATGTCATATATTTTCTTCCCATAAACGAAATGTTTAAGGCATGCAACGGTCGTTATGGCACCAGAATTAAGTAGTGATCACGTGGTACTGGACAGTTTTAACATAACATATGTTTTGAAAAACAGATTTCTGGTGCAGCACTGTTCTTAAAACATCTGTTACACATGGAACTTTCTTCAAGAAACAGTCTAATTAATATTAAGTTCAGTTATATCCACTGTCTCAACAACATCATTGTGTGAAGCTACAGCTGATGAATGTCTTAGCTCTGCATACACAGTATGGATATCTTAGCTCTGCATACAGAGTATGGATATCTTTGCTTTGCATACAGAGTATGGATACCTTAGCTTTGCATACAGAGTATGGATACCTTAGCTCTGCATACAGAGTATGGATATCTTAGCTCTGCAGACAGAGTATGGATATCTTAGCTATGTACACAGACTGCCTACAGACTATGACTGGCATAAATCTCCAGCAGTTCACCCAGCCCCAAGAAGAAAAACAAAAACCTCCCATGTTTCACTCAGCCTCAAGAAGAAAAACAAAAATCTACCAGGGTTCACCCTGTCTCGAGAAGAAAAACAAAAATCTCCCAGGGTTCGCTCAGCCTCAAGAAGAAAACCAATAATCTCCCAGGGTTCACCCTTAAAAGAAGAAAAAACAAAAATCTCACAGGGTTCACCCAGCCTCAAGAAGAAAAACAAACTTGGTACCAGGATTAATGCTCGGAGGGGAGGAGGAATAACGCCGCGAGCTACGGAGTTGGTGCTGATTGCGACACTATTTGACTGTTTGTGGTCAAATTCTGACAAGACAACAGAGCACTTATGGTTTGACCGTGGCAGTAAAGCTGGTTCACAGCTCATAGCTTTACCTTTACAAAGCGACTGACAGAGTCTTTTTGTCCATGAGCGCAACATGGCGTCTTCTATGTTCCCTACACAAACAGATTGATGGACGTCAGTTTCTCTAACACAAGTTACTTATCTCAGGTCTTAACACATTTTGTCTTCGCGATATCCTACCTAGATCTACAGAAAAAGATGGCTTAGTTTGAAACTAACAGAAGACGACAAGTAAAACTAAATCACAACTTACTCATGATATAAACTAACAGAAGCCGCCAAGTAAAACTAAATCACAACTTACTCATGATATAAACTAACAGAAGCCGCCAAGTAAAACTAAATCACAACTTACTCATGATATAAACTAACAGAAGCCTCCAAGTAAAACTAAATCACAACTTACTCATGATATAAACTAACAGATACACCCACACGGGTACCAGTAACAGTGGATCTCTGGACAAAGTGGGAATCAAGAACGTGTTTTTCTACTACTCGAGAGACCATGTTCATGTTATAATGTGATCCATTCCGTTGGATGACCTATGACCTCTGCGGTATTCAGGCGCGTGCTAACCCATCTCAACAGAGTATTTGTACCGTCGTAGAACAGCATTTATAATAATGTTTAGTGTCTTTTTATTTCAAATAGGTGTTCTTGGTACTATCATATTATTCAAGAAGTTTCTCTTTAATCACACGTCGATCATTCTCAAACATTTCAATAGATCAAGTCTCATAAACAGTTCACAGAAATCGTGTATTTTGACAAGCATTATCCTGACTTAAAGTTGATAACATCACTTGCCTCCTGAATAATATGCATTATTATATACATTTCGTTATATTCTTCTTTGAAGCACAAAATCTCAAAATCTCACGATATCCTACTTCTCATATTCTAAAATGCAGTATATAAGCAGCGTTCTCTGCTTCACAATATTCAATACTTCATACTTTAATACAGAAGCTCGTGGTAAAAATTACTGCACAATCTCTTGCTACACTAGTTCAGTCTAACACTATGTCTCTATCTCTCTTGCTGAATCCTTCTCTCTCTACCTGCAGCTGAGTCCTATTCTGTCTACCTGCAGCTGCCTGCACCTCCCCTTGCCTCCTGAATCCTCATCTGCTCTCCGCCGGCCCTCTTCTCTGCCTTATATTCCTAAGTTCCAACTGGCAGCAACTAACGTCTTCGTGGTAGTCGCTTTCATCTCCGTCGGTCCAATTGTTACCTCCAATTAACCCAGTCCCTCATCTCTTTCAAGTTCTCTGCTTCGGGACCTAGTCCGTTCTCTGTTCAGTCGTTTGATCTACTGGTCAATTGTTCCCCCTCGGCTACTGCAGGTGTGCGTGAAGTCGCAATGTTACGATCTATCGGCGTACCCACGTCATTCGGTTTATAGCTTTGATCAGGTCTTTGAAGTACCGAGTATCCGTTCCTTGCTCCTCTAACTAACTATAATCATTACTTACAAGGCTATGCTACATACCTCCCCATGTTTAAGTCATATTGTTAACATTATGACTACAAAAAACTAGCAAAGTGCCTTGTAAGTAATGAGCTACCAAAATATATTTCCATGTGGACCACAGTAACAACAAATTCACTTTGCGGTCACCTCCCCTTGTTTAAGTCAGAATGTTAACGGTACCGACTACATCTCCATAAACATGGTAACCACATTCTGTCAATATACCATTCATAATTATCATAAGAAGAAAACAAGTATCACCATATTTGTATCTTGTTCAAAAAAATTTCCAGTAATACATGACTCCTTTTCTACACCAAAATGATGTCTCATACACACTCAATAAACAAAAAAAACCATATGTTTAAGTGACAAAAATAATGTCCAAACAATAGGTATTCTCTATCTCAGATCACAACACCTCCTTGACCTTGTGATCAGTTTACATTAGCTAACCTCCCGAGGATCATCTTGAGTTGTAGCAAATGATATTACCCACACCTTTCATGACACATACTCAGTGTGAAAAATGTCATATATCGACTCATTGAACACCATGATATTCCCACCATAAACAAAATTCTTCTACTGTCATCAATTATTCTGCCCCCAAGTACTCCTCTATCATGATAACTCCTGGGTCTCCATCCCTCTATGCCAACCATTTTTAGTGGTGAGGGTATCCTCGTATTGATAATCACAACACAACCTTCTCGGTTCCACTAAACAATCTGGCAACACCCAAACATCTCACCCTACTCTTCTTGATAAGTTTGTTTCCATATCTCAAAAAAATGTGTAGGCACTTCATTCATCATACAAAAATATGCAATATTACATTATTATTCACCATACAAAAGATACATAGAGTGTTATACTACTAACACTCTCAATTTCTGAGCATTTCAACATTCGCAATACCATAGTAGCAATGCAAAAAAAATGTACATCATCAATGCGAGCCATATTAGTCTCGTCTCATAAACATAAAAATATAAGTCACATTATCCTCAAGATATGTATACTTGTATGTACATCAGTTTGAAACCTTTGCATCCCCCAAAAAAAATGTAGCAACCTCGTAATTGTGCTCCCGTCAACCTGCCAGCATTTATAAGATGTAAAGTTAATAAACCCTTATGGTAAATAAAAAGAAAACACACATCCTCTTGATTCCTCACATCAGTAAAAAGAATATTAATGATCATTTTACTCTGTCGCTTCTTCTGTTATATTTCTTATCTTGAAATTTCATCTGTTCAGTACATTTCTCGTTTTTCTTAAAGTGGCCATAGCTCTGAATAAGCAAAATCATTTAGCATACGATCTATTGTAGCTATGATAAACTTTTCCCTCATTTGTATGTTTGCTATTGCTGATTCTTTATAAATTTTTAACAAAATCTGTTGAGTGGTCATTTCTGGTGTACTCTTATATATAAATCTTCTCACTACTCTAATGATGTCTACGTCATCTGGGATATACGTATCTCTTTTCTGCACTAAATTACAATTTTGTACCCTGTGATTTTTTCTATGATCAGAATTATTTACCTGTTCTCGGTGCACAACCTTTCCATTGAACTGACTGGATTTTTCTGGTATCTTATGTGTTCTAATATCTTGACCTATACTTCTCTTCATTAATTGCTGTTTTACTGCTTCCACCCTTCTTACTGGTCGTTTATTGGGTTTTGTCTTTATGTGTTTATTATTGTCTCGCTCAGTTGTATTTAGGTTCCTCACTGCCTGTATCTGTGAACTAGTATTAGGTTGATGTTTCCATATGTGTGACCATCTGGTTAACGCCGGATCATGGTCAATGAGATCCTTCAATGCATCCTCTATGTATATCTGTCCATGTTTGTTATCTAATGCGGGATAGCCCACGCGTACATCATTAATTATTTCATTCTTCGTCGTGTGTGATTGTGACCTACTGGCATAATTTAGGATATCTTTCATAAATGTTTTAAGTTCATCTTCATCTGGAATATCATCATAATCTGACGTCAGCCTATCATTAGTCATATTAATATCAGTGACAGCACCTATTGTATAACCTTGTGAGCCCTCTGTACTATCTAGTATTCTCTGACTATTGTTGCAGTCTCTTACATGATCCTCTTTCAAATCAATCCTCGTCTCTGACATACATGTATAACTATCTCTTAATACTACATCTACCGTAATTGTTTCTTCATCCTTAGTCATATAACCTGACTGCGTAGCTACGTCCTTTAACACGATCCTGTCTGTTTCTATGGTAATATCACATGTTTCTGTGGGTAAAGTGTTTGTGGCTACATCCCTCTTTCTTACCAAACAATCTTCGCTCACCCCCACACTTACATCAACCATTGTGTGAGCTAATCTGCCTAGGTCTGTGTCTGTTGACCTGTCTTTTCTGTCCTTAACTGTCTGGCTACCAGCCTCGACTAATTCTACCCTAGTTTTATTTATCTTCGTCTCATATTTATGCCAATCGTTTCTTTTAAAAGAGTTGTGCTGGTAGCTGTCTCTAAACCTTGTGTCGTTGTAGGCTGGTTGTCTGGTGTCTCTAAACCTTGTGTCGTTGTAGGCTGGTTGTCTGGTTTTATAACTCATGTTTGTATAGTGTCCCTGGTGTTGATATTTGTTTCTTCTTCCAGCTCTCTCATTTCTATAACAAGAGTTGTGTGTCTGTCCAACATCTATTCTGGGATAAAAATTGTAATGTATTCTCATATTTCTTTCCTGTCTCAACTCTCTACCTAATCTAGATACTTCTCTCCTCAAATATCTGACCTCCCATTTCAGTATGTCTATTTCCGGTGTTTCTGCCATTTTCTCTAATACTCTCTCTGAAAAATCTCTGTATTATTCACACTCTATGAAATATGTGGTGAAATAATCAATAATTTCTATTAAAAAATATTCTAACACAGTAGTATAAATCAAACCAATATACACTGCAATTTCAACAACAATCAAACTAATACCTAAGTTAACTATCTCTTGTTCCTGGTCGAAAATACTGTCCCTCTGTCGCTGATGTTCCTCGTGAATGTCTCATTAATGTTCTCTAATTAACACCATTCTGAGTTCTGAATACTACCACTGTTATAAAGATAAAATGTTCTCTGTCTGTTTAAATTACAAAGCTTTGGTTAAACCATCAGCACGTGATCTTTAATAGCTAGTACTTCGCACTGTGGCCGCTTCTACGCCAGGTCGTCTCCTCCCAAATGTCGGGAATAGTCACGGGCACCAGTTTAACAATGTTTCTTTGATTTTCTGTTATTGTTCAAGAAGATGTTCTTGGTCCTGTCTTATTATTCAAGCAGTTACTCTTTCCTCCTCACATCTCACATTGAAGTTTCATATAAATGGCAATAGAAGATTTCTCATGAACATTTCACTGATTCATTTTAATTTGACAAATAATATCGATATGATCAATACGTATAGCTGATAACTCACTTGGAATAATATGCAATATTATATACATTTCATTGTTTTCATCATAGTAGCACGAAATCTCACAAAATCACAATATCATAATTCTCATAATTCTACAAGCAGTATTTAAGCAGCGTTCACAATATTCAGTAATACAAAAGCTCTTGGTAACAATTACTGTACGATCTCTTGCTACACTAGTTCAATCTAACACTATGTCTCTATCTCTACATTTCTCTTGCTGAATGCCTCTTCCCCTCATCTCTGCGTCTCCTCTCCCCTTCTTTCTGAATCCTCCTCCCTTCTTTATATTCGTAAGTTCTGACCACGCCAAAACCGGTCGCAACTGGCGTCTTCACTTTAGTCGCTTTCATCTCCGTCGTCTAATTGTTACCTCCCATTAACAAGTCCACCATCTCTTTCATGTTACCTGCTTCGGGACCTAGTCCGTTCTCTGTTCAGTCGTTTGATCTACTGGTCAATTGTTCCCCCTCGGCTACTGCAGGTGTGCGTGAAGTCGCAATGTTACGATCTATCGGCGTACCCATGTCGATTCGGTTTACCTTTGATCAGGTCTTTGAAGTACCGAGTATCCGTTCTTCGTCCTTCTAACTATCCCTTCTCTGCCCCCCAATACATTCTTTATTCCTGATCATGTCACTAATAATAATAATAATAATAATAATTATAATAACTATAATCATTACTTACAAGGCTATGCTACAGAATGTGGCGATCAGACCTGACTTACATCGTGTCTTTTACCACTCTATCTTTCATTCTTCCCACACGCTCGATTTAATATAAGTATACAAATAACATTATATCATCATCATCATCATCATCAGGTGCCTTGCAGACTGGCGTTGGCTATTATGCTTCTCCAGAGCACACGATCCTTCATGCAAGCCATCAGCTCAGTTGGTGATCTCTAACACCATCCCGTCAGACTGTCCAGTATCATTTCTCTTGGTATTCCTCTTGATCTTCTTCCTTCTATTTGTCCTGTTGTTATAATATTTTCAATGCCCCCTCTTCTTATTGCATGTTCTATGAAAGTACATTGTCTCTCTCTTATCTTTTTGACAAGATATGTTGTCTCTCCAGCTCTTCTCATACATTCTTCATTAATTATTTTTGGTGTCAAGGGAATTCGCAACATTCTTCTAATAAACCACATTTCTGCTGCTTCCAATGATTTTTGTGCAAACCTGCCTATTGTCCATGATATACTTTCATATAACAAGATAGTTTCAATATAGCATTTTAGGACTCTTTTTCTAACATTCAATGAAAAGGATGTATTGGTTAATATGTTTCTCATTCTCTGAAATGCAGTCTTTGCTTGGCCTATTCTGTTCCTAATTTCTGTTCTGCATTTCCCATGTGAAGTTATTACGGCTCCAAGGAATTTGAATTTCTGCACATGATTAGGAATGGTTCCGTTTAATTTTATACTGCATGTTGGTCGATTCTTAGATATAACCATAGTTTCTGTCTGTTTGATGTTCAAAGTAAAGCCTTTCTATTCACTTTCTATGGCGACTTTATCCAAGAGATTTTGCAGGTCTTGTTGGTTCTCAGCTATCAGTACTGTGTCGTCAGCATACCGAAGGTTGTTAATATTGTATCCTCCAATTTTTATGCCTGGTTCTGTGATGATTGTTCTTCGAATATTCTCGCTGTACAGAGAAAAAAGGTCTGGAGATAGTACACATCCTTGTCGCACCCCTTGTTTTATAGATCGTTGTTTGAGGATGATGGCAGATGAATATGGTGTTAATCGAGAGACCAGTAGTGAAATTTTAGTGGACGATTTGGGCCAGAAAATGTATAAACTAGGAAAAAAGTAGGAACAGCTTTATTATTTAACGATTACAAAACTGACTAATAGAAACAGAATCAACATATTGTTTGTGCTCCTTGCGACATTCAGGTGACTGTAATTCTGCACTGGTCCAATACCTAGGATAAGTCATTTACAATGTTTTAATTTTTTTATTATGTTTTTTTTATTATTTCGTTAACATAAAATTCATGTGAATCTATACTATGTCTCCTCTCTCTCTCTCTCTCTCTCTCTCTCCTCTCTCTCTCTCTCTCTCTCTGATTCTTCTGTTTGTTTTTGTTTGACAAAGGCTCGCGCCGAAACGTCACGAGTGTGTTATCGTTAAATAGTAAAGCTGTTCCTACTTTTTCCCTACTAGTTTATACATGAAGGTATCACAGCTTCACTGCAGTGCTTCGTGTAAAGTTGTATACCCATACACTAATGTTAGCACAAGAAAAAAGTTGCATGCCGATTTCTACCACATTCTTTGTCTGATGACCAAAAATATAAGCGTGTTGAGTACACAAGAAACATCATCAAAATATGTCGCAGAAATAAACAGTTTTTAAAATTGATTGTTGCAGAGGATGAAATGTTGATTTTTCACTATGATCCCACAACTAAACGTCAAAGTGCTCAGTGGAAGTCATCATCATCACCAAAAGCCAAAAGAGTAGTCTTCAAAAGTCCAAAGTGAAGTCAATGCTGGTGTGCTTCTACGACAGCAAAGGAGTTCTTCACAAAGAATGTATTCAGAGGGACAGACTGTCACTGCCAAAGTTTATTTAGGTATTTTGAAACGCCTATTGAAAAGGGTTCTCCGAGTCCGACTCGAGTATTCAACACCTGAAAGTTTTTTTCATCTTCGTTTCAATGCACCGGCTCACCGGGTTGTAGCTGTACAGGGAACTTTGGCCCAAAAACAAGTGTATGTTCTCAACCACCCACCCTATTCCCAGATTTATCTCCCTGCGATTATTTTCTATTCTCAAAATTGAAGTTATCTTTGAAAGGAAGCATCATTGACCATAATGATGACATCCAAAGCGTCATAATATGGAGTTTAAGGGCCATACCAACAGAAGAACTTCAGAGGTCGTTCCAGAGTTTGTTAGATAGTGCCACTCGCTGTATCAATGCACAAGAAGCTTACTTTGAAAAAAAAAACTACAGGTTATATCTTCAACTGTTGTTTATTTTATTTTTTATGTTATTATTCTGATTATTTAACTGTCGGACCTTTATATATATATATAGGAATGCACGATGAAACTATTTCATTCACAAACCTAGGGTAATGAATTACATGAAAGGTAACACATCTAACAAGATAGCGCGCATACACATAAAACACACACACACACACACACACAATACATTTCAGTAAAGTTCTTCTGACATTCCACTCTTGCACATTTACTAAGATAATTTCTAACAAGATATAACAAGTTACGTTTAGAACTATCTTCTACTAGAACACAACTGAGATGGAAACTCCTGGTGTGAAAGGTATTAGACATTCTATACAGGCGTATAGTTACGAGACAGTAAATATTTACACAGGTGTGAGATAAAGGATGAAGCAGTACTAATAGATTTTAGAAGGTAGGGGAGGGAGTTCTAGGGCCGTATCGCAGTAAATCCAAGGCTTTTCTTGTAGAGATCTAGACTGGGTTTAGGAAGAAGACCTTTTCTTACACGTTGGTTATGTTTAATGCTGGACGTAAACAACGGCCACAAGTAAGGCGGAGTTGGCTATGTTTAATGCTGGACGTAAACAACGGCCACAAGTAAGGCGGAGTTGGTTATGTTTAATGCTGGACGTAAACAACGGCCACAAGTAAGGCGGAGTTGGTTATGTTTAATGCTGGACGTAAACAACGGCCACAAGTAAGGCGGAGTTGGCTATGTTTAATGCTGGACGTAAACAACGGACACAAGTAAGGCGGAGTTGGTTATGTTTAATTCTGGACGTAAACAACGGACACAAATAAGGCCGAGCATTGTGTGGCAGATTTCTATGAATAAAATTGAGATTGTCAAAAATAATTATATATTAGAGGGATTAGATTATTTTGTTCCTTTGATGTTCGGCAAATTACATTAAGTGTTTTCCAGAAAGACAGACAGACAGATAGAAAGATAGATAGACAGACAGACAGACAGATCGATAGATAGATAGATAGACAGACAGACAGACAGACAGACAGACAGATAGATAGATAGATAGATAGATAGATAGATAGATAGATATAGATAGATAGATAGATAGATAGATAGATAGATAGATAGATAGATAGACTGATTGATCTTTATTTCAAAGGGTTAAGAATTGGGCACGCAGACCCGTCTGACATTCTGTCCTTTATTATACATCTTTCACTCTATTAAAGACATTCTACAAATATGATGTTCATATAAAAAACATACCTAACATTGAAACTGAGAGACATAAAATATAACATTTACGTTTCGTTCTTAAACATTCACTCACTACAGAACTAACTACATACATTATAAATGACTATCTACTAAACAAAATTTTCGGGACTATTCAGAAAACAATTGTATTCAGTGTCTATAAGAGCAGCTTAAGATAACTTTTAAGTTTTATAATTCATGGAGGCATGTAGTCGACATCAAATAGATATTGGGAAAGCTTGTAGTTGGTGGAAGGAGTATAATTTATATTTTTTATATAATGTGGGAGGGTATTACAAAGATGAGCAGCAGAATAACTAAAGCTTTTCTTGTAAAGATCAAGTCTAGGTTTTGGATGACATATGTTGTTCAAGCGGTGGCTGCACTTGGGCTAAATTTAAACAGGTTCCATATATGAGGCGGGACATGCCGTGAAAGAATGTATATAGATAGATAGATAGATAATAGATAGATAGATAGATAGATAGATAAATAGATAGATAGATAGATAGATAGATAGATAGATAGATAGATAGATAGATAGATAGATAGATAGATAGATAGATAGATAGATAGATAGATAGATAGATAGATAGATAGATAGATAGATAGATAGATAGTCATATTTGCTGATACATACATACTTACATAGATGAGTAAGCTTTTAATTTTCTAGTAAGTTCATTCTTAAATATCTCCTTTTATTCGAGTATTAATAGAAGTTTTGATGTTTTCAGTGTAGTCATCGATTCATCATCATGCTTTGATTTTCAGATTTACAGTTTCATTTGGGAAAATCTGTGGAATTTTTCCCATCAGAGTAGAATTTAACAATATTGAAAATATTTTAGTTCAAGTTTGTGGTAACCTTTTTTTGACGTATTGCAAAACAATAATACAGACCGTAAGTTTTTTTTTTTTTTCACAAAAACATGAAGATGCTTAAAGAACAAAAGTAGGCACCAACATTAAGAAATATCGGCATGAATGATATATGCACACACTTTTCATAGAAAATATAACACCTTTATTGCTTGTAATGATATTTATATAAATATTTTGACATAGAACTAACAATGATGTTCTTCATTTCTGTTTCGAGTAGTTGGTAGTTATCTATTTATGTGTTTTAGTAAATATTATATCAAAGTAACTGCATCAAATGTACGTTTTAGCAAAAACAGACATTCAAAAAGGAAGACAAGATAACACTATATATACAAAAAAACACAGAAAGTCCCACATGCACATACATACATACATACATACATACATACATGCATACATACATACATACATAATACATACATGCATACATACATATGGACATGAATACATACATACATATATACATACATACATATATACAAAATGCATACATACCATATTACATAAATACATTGTTACTTACATAAATACATAATAAATACATACATACATACATACATACATACATACATACATACATACATACATACATAAATACATACATACATACATACATACATACATATAGACATACAGACATACACATATGCATATGTACATACATGCCATAAATACATTCCTGAATATCATACATACATTTCATATATACATACCACACATAAAAAAGAACATACATACATACATACATACCATATGTTCATACATACACAATACACACTTACATAAATGTATACATAGCATACATACGTATTATACAAACATACCATAACATAATACATATTTATAAAATATACATACAAACATACATACAACATACATACATACACACATACATACGTATATATATAATATATATATATATATTATATATATATATATATATATATATATCATGCATACCATGCATACATATCGTATATATCATACATACATTAAATACGTAACATATATATATATATATACTTATGCTTCATTGATTACACCAAGGCATTTCAAAAGGTGAAACATAATGAAATTATTAAAATGCTTGAAGACATGAGTATAGACGGCAAAGACCTGAGGATTGTAAAATATCTATACTGGCAGCAAGAAGCAGCAGTTCGAGTTGAAAATAGAATTGGAAAATATCAACCTATAAAACAAGGGGTGCAACAAGGATGTGTACTATCTCCAGACCTTTTTTCTCTGTACAGCGAGAATATTCTAAGAACAGTCATCACAGAACCAGGCATAAAAATTGAAGGATACAATATTAACAACCTTCTGTATGCTGACGACACAGTACTGATAGCTGAGAACCAACAAGAACTGCAAAATCTCTTGAATAAAGTTGCCAAAGAAAGTGAACAGAAAGGTCTTACCTTGA